>CM032059.1:60942551-60969401 GCA_018831715.1 Matsumurasca onukii
ATAGGTTGATAGCGTATTAGAACTACGAGTGTTACTTAGAGAGAAACAAAACCAACTTTAGGGAGTAATTAGTTTTAATTTTGTAACTCGTTAAAATTTAAATGGGAAATGTTTTATTGAAATACTACTATAAATAACACCGAGATGTTGAGGCTTCCGGTTTACACCGCGTCACAGTTGAAATAATATAATTACTGCTAAACGTTTCGACCTCGCTGTGGAGAGTCATCCTCAGTAGCTTGTTGACTGGCTGAGACAAGCTACTGAGGATGACTCTATATTCAACTGTGACGCGGTGTAAATCGGAAGCCTTAGATCTTAGTGATGACAGCCGCAAAAGCTTAAGAGTTAAGAAGATATTCAAAGACGTTTCGTCTGAACTTTGTCAGATGTCTTCAGTTTAATTTAAAAATTATAGAAATTAAATAATTGTATAAAGAGGTTAAACAGTATAAAGGTAAATATAAAGAATACGTATTATTCCACATTTTAACGTGTTCAAATGAATTTGAGAGATGACAACAAATTCCGAAAAGCTTTGAATTTTCTCTGTTTAAAATGAAAATAGTGCATTAGAAATGTAAGGTTAGGGTTATGTGATTGTTTACTAATCTATTAGCTTCAACCCAACAGCTTGCCTCGTTGAGAGACATACCGGAGGAAGTCCCATTGGTTTCAAGTTGAAATACTTTTGATTTTTAGTCTAAAATGCACTTTTGAAGTCGTGTTTACGGCATTTGTTTCCATCCATGTGCCACACATGGACAAGAGCAAATGAAGGTTTTGTTTACTTAAAGAATTGTTTAAAACAATATCTTTTACCAGACCTATATTGATGCACAAACATCTCAGTAAACACCTATACCGTTAAACTTAATTCACGGTTAATCAACGGTTACCTCTAGTCCCAACGGAATAGTTTCAAAGTTGTTTGGACCGTCAATTGAAGTTAAGCTTATCAACCAAAATTGTATTCAACCTAAATAGAACTTGTATCTATTACGTCATTCGGTTTGACACCAGTTAACTTTGAGGATTTCTTTTTTACCCTTTAACAATTAATATTAGCGTGCAAATTAACTAAAGTAGCTAATAAATGTACCATAAACCTCATCCTTATAGAATTTTAAATGCGTTATGTTAATTTTCAAAGAAGATATTCAGAACATTTTGTAGACTAAGTGTACATCTAATAATATTTTATAACAAAGAAAACTACAAATCTTTTTAGTTTTAGTAAGTGAAACATAAACACACTTAGCACTTGGCGGTCCCATGGCGGGTTGGAATCTTGCGCGCTCCGAGCTAATCACTCCGCTGTCGCGGGTTTGATCCCACAGTCACCACTTACATTTGTAATTTGACTATACGGTAACGCTAGGTAAATGTCGAAGTTAAGTGGTAGAGGGACTTAGTAGTCCTAACTTCAAGAGTTTTGAAAATGTATTGAAATGTGTTGACACTAAGATAACTGGTGTTACTTTAATGTATTGCAGATACATTAACAGACATCCTTGGGGCTGTCAGATACTAAACTACTGTGGAATGGACATAGCAAAGACCAGCCAGCAGACCCACTCAACGGTTGGACTTAAATCAGGAAGAGGTTCGTTGGGCCACACCTTACACTCCATACACTCAAGAACAACAGGCAAAATCTTACACTAACATCACATAAAAACTGGTTTCAAACCAGCTAGTAAAAATTTGAAGAACTGTTTGAGACCTGTGAAGGACCAGATCCCACGAGAATCTTCGAAGTCGCTTGCAGTTGCGGTTCTTGAATATTGGTGAGACTAAAAGATACATTTCATCGAGCTCAGAAATACATCACACACACAAAACATGAAGATGTTCAAAAGTCGGTAATAGTAGGAAAATAGCAACACGAAACTTGCGGTAGACTTTGACAAAGCCTAAGTATTGGCAAACATTTTCACTGTTACCCGAAAGTCATCCTAGAAAAGATTAAAATAACTAGCCTAAATATAATAGAACAGTCAACAAAGAAGACAGCATTAAACTTTCCAGAAGCTAAAAACAGTCCTGAAGAAGTCTTTTCGATAGTGTCACAGTCATAAAGAACATCTACAGTTAGTATTCATGCTCAAATGGACAGTTGGCAGCGATCTCACCAATAGGATTGCTGACAGCAAGTAGCGTAGTTTCAGCCAATCAGTGACTCTACAGCAGAGATACTGATTATACGTAGATTAGAGCTGTGGAAATTAAATACTCTTCATTTCAATACAAGTTGCCGTCTCTATATAATACTCGTAGATGAAACGACCTGCGCTTTCTCAAGAAGGTGTAATCTGTTAACTTGTCGTGCGGTTGCCGTGTCTGCTAATGTGAAACAGCCCATTACCTCTACTGAGCATGATTCATCACCTTCATTGTTCTACTCTGTTGTGTAGATAATGTCCTTAATCAAGTTGAGTTATACACTACCCTAGTCTCAGCTGGAAACCTCTCTTATGACGTTTCAGAGTTAATATTAAGTAAAGTAAGCTTATGTAAACGGTAACAGTGTAGAATACCCCGCAAACGACCAGCTAGTGATTCCGGCTTTCTAGCACAAAGTAATTTTTATTTAATAAAATGGAAATATTTGAAACACTGGAAAATATTTTAGATTAAGATTTGTTCTGTATTTTGATGTATTATTTAGTAAAAGATAGTTTTCATTCTATGTTTAAAAAACTATCAATTGATTTCGGAGATGTACATTTTACTTTACTGACTATGGGTAGATTTATTGTATCACAATGTCTTTATTGTATCGAAATTTTCAAAGCGCTGTAATAAAACACAAATATAAAATAGTATATTCCATACTAGGTCCTAAAGTGACACTTTTCACACTAGGGCAAGTTAACTATCGAGGCGCAGCCACGGACGTTGATTGAGCTAGGGTCGAAAATACATTTTGGGACGAGCGATGAACTTTGTCATGATTCTTTTGTCATGATGCAAATAATAATAAACAAATAACAATAAAGGTTTTAACAAAAAGACGCTAAAAGTAAACTGTATTTGACCTCAGGAGTCTGATTTATACGGTTTTGAAGGAACAGCTGATACACTAATTTACTACGAGCTAAGATTTCCTAGCAAAGCGTTGGTCGCTACCGCGTTGACTCGTATTACGGCCGTAATGTAGCGGTAAACGTAACGGTGATGGTGGACTTAACACAATATTTAAACAGATGTAGACAAAAACAACTTTTGACATATTGTTTATTTTAGTTGTCAAAGTTTATTTACATATATAGTAATAGACAATCTAGACTTTTATTACACAACCAAATGTGTCACCTGGCGAGAAACCCCTTAACTAGTTTTCACCGCTACTTTACGCCCAACGTTTTCTAGGAAACCACTCTCATCTGATTACATTGAAAACAAAACTCACCGTCATATTACGGCCGTAATGTAGCGGTCACCGCTTTCTAGGAAACCATAGCTCAAGTCAGAGTTAATTGTAAAAAAACCCAAAACAAATTCGTTGAAGCAGCAGATATCTTTACCACAAACAGATAATTAAACATTCCTTTATTTACCTGAGTTTAAAAGTGACATTTTAGCATGTCAATACGTTACGTTTGTCTCACGCAGCTGTTTTAGAGCAATATGACAAAAAATATTATATGTACTACAAAGAAGTATAGCAAGAAATCTTTAGTATGCACTTAATCAGATTTAAACAATAATACATAAGTAAATTAATAACCTTTTCTCGTTTCGATTAAAAAACAACAGCTTTAGACACATGTATTGATTGGCGTGCTAAATTTGCTTTTTTATTGCCAGGAAAGCAAAGGTTTGTTTTGATGATATTTTACTCCCTATGGAGGAAAAGAAGATTTTAATGATCTTCTTGTGGCATTGACATCAACTATTTCAACGTTTTTTATTTCATAACTGACTTATTGCAAATCAGTGTAACAGCTGTTATTCAAAACAGTATATATCAAACTGCTGAGTTCAAAACGCCGTTTACTCTTAGTTTCTAAACAGTATTAAAACAGTTGTTGAAATTTATTTTTCATTATTATTTTCATCATGAACAAAAGTACCCTTCATTACTCGCCCCAAAAGTATCCTTTTGGCATCCGCTCATTTGACATCTTCGGCTGCGCCTAGGACGTTAACTTGGCCTTGTAACACTTGTAAAGTTACTTCAGAGCCTAGTGCTGAGATATTATAGTTTATTTGCCATGTATAAAACCTATTGTGTGACAAAACAAAAATAAAATATTACTGACTACATCACCAAAATACTGCATTACTATCTATATTTATAAAGGCTTTGTCCTGACTGACTCACTCACTCACTCATCATCGCCGAGCCAAAACTATAGGGCCTAAAGAGTTGAAACTTTGCACACCTGTTTGTGGTAGCCCAAAACTACCCACTAAGAAACGGTTTTGTAAAATTTCGATTTTAAGGGTGGTTTTTGAGGGGATGAAATTAAGCAAAAATGGGTCGTGTACGTCTCTACTATTTGACCGCTAGCGCCTAAACGAGTGATCCGATCTTCAATCTGATGGAAATCGTTAGTGTGATGAAATTATCTACAAGTTTTATATCAAACACTTTTTTGTATCTCTCTTAGTTTACGAGTTATTGAGCAAAATGTAAAAATCTGGTCACTTGGCCCAGTTTCCCCCGCGCCCCACCTCACCATATTGACACCCTCTTCTATCCAGTTGCTGCCTCTGTGTAGGTAAAATTTCAGATAACGATGTCCTGTTAATCTACTATTTAGGCCTTGCAGAATACTTTATTTATTCAACGATTATTCAGACTAAGATAGACTTACCTCTACGTTGAATGGTTGAAACAGTTACGACAAGTATATATTACTGTTCTAGAATGGTTATAGGTTCGAATTCTTCAATACTGCAACTGTACTGTACTTCAATAAAGCAATTTAAGAATTCTAAAGATGTATCGAATGATTATTAAAAGTATGAAAGCTGAATTAAAAGTATAAGCATGGGTAAAGGTGTCAAATTTTAAATGTCTAACGCTTGAGTGTTTTATAAAATTGTCCATAAGATGACTATTAAGGTAAAACAGTTTTACGGCAGTACGTATTATTTGACGAGATACGAGTATTACCTTGCGATTCAACTTAATGGCAACAGCCAATTTTTTAAAAATTAGTTTTAATTTTAAGGAATTTCCAAAGACATAATATACTTAGTAGGTCTAACCATAGATTTGTGGAACAAATTAGTATTTGAAATATACATTTTGCGCAACTTAACCTAATCTATACAAATAAAAAGACTTTTCTCTGATTTGGTGGTTAATTTGCAAAGACCGAAACTGGCGTCAACAAAATTCCTGTCCATCTGTCTGTAACGTTTTAAGGCATCTTGGACCGCTCATAACTTAAAATCGGCTGAAGCTATGGGGGTGAAACTTTGTTTAAGAGTTTTGCCCATTACGCAGTGTGTCCTTAGCTATATTTTATGCCCATACATCGTCAACAAAATAAATGGTGAGGGACCAAAGTAGGCACTTAACACGTTTTTAAGGTACATTGGACCGCTTATAACTTGAAATCGGCTGAAAATATGGTAATGAAACTTTGTTTAAGAGTTTAACCCATTACGCAGCGTGTATTTAGCTATTTACGCAGCTATTTAAAATATCGGTACCCACTAAGAAAGGATGTTTCTAAATTCAAAAATTTAGGTGAGTTTTTAGGGGTTTCATTTTGGGAAAACTATCTCAGAATTTCTTCACTTTGACATTCAGAGAACTGGGAAATTCTCACTTAAGATATTCAGAGCATCGGGAAAATTTCCTTACTTCGACAATCAAGGCACTGGGTAAAAATTAAATACTTTTGAACGGTGCGGGTTAAACGCACGAAATTTTACAGGCCTTTTTTATGGTCTACAAACTACTTTTCTAATTAGTTGTTGGCCCGATGGCACCAGTGGGGTGCAACCAGTTGGGGTGAGTAGAACGGATTTTGCAGATGACTATAGGACATGGCATATTGTTGAAAAGGTATTTTTTAAACATTCAATGTGACAAACACCGTTTCTGGAAATGGCCGGTCTTAGGTTATTGCCGGTTAAAATGTCAAACATTTTAAGTTTTAACGGCAATAACTTTTGATGGAATAGTCCATTAAAAATTTGGTTTGCAGCATTGTTTTTGGTGAACATAAATTTTTAACGATATGCAACTTGCCGCAATTTAGTTAATATGGCGGGGGTATTTGTATGGTGGGGGAGAACGCTTCTGTCCACACTGTTTACACTGTCTGCAGAACTGCCAACGACCCTCCCGCGTAACTGTGGTTAAATCCTAAAAGTAAGATTCAAAAACAATCACTACCGTCTGTCTTTATATTTGTAACATGAGTTCTGAAATTAACTAGGGTACGAGTAAATCAGACGCTATCAAACGAATCTTGACACATAGTATTGGTTAAAATGCTGTACTGGAATTTTGTTTTAGGCTACGAACGCTGGCACCTATGAACCATGCGGCATCAGCAAAGGCTATTTTGACTTTGTTCAGTAGCAGTTGGTACTTGGTAGAGCTTCACGCTACTTATTCTACTCAATTTACCTGTGGAATTTTTGTTCCTTTTTCTCTTTCTGTTCCTGTGGTTTTGCTTAGGTTTGGTTTCGTGTGATCAAATCATTTTTTATTGTTGGGAGGTAAATACGAAATCTTCTTATGTAGTGTTTTAGTAGGTTTAAAAGAAATTGTTAGCTTAAGTTGAGTTAAGCTATAAGATGATAAATTATTATGCTAATACATTGTAAATATTGCTATAAATTAGGGTTTTGTGTAAATAAAAGTACAGTACGACTGTACATTATTAGTTAAAGTGTTTATAAGAAGCAACCGGATAGAGCACGAGCGACCTCTAACCGTATAGTTAAACATGGAAAAACTTACAAACTATGTTTTAAGTAGATTTACTAGCCAAAATGGGAAAATTGTTTCAATAGAAGCGTAGATCAATTAACAGCTTTAATGCTCCATATTGAAGCGAAAACGTTACACTCCCTTGCT
The DNA here is from genome assembly GCA_018831715.1 of Matsumurasca onukii. Taxonomy (NCBI): domain Eukaryota; kingdom Metazoa; phylum Arthropoda; class Insecta; order Hemiptera; family Cicadellidae; genus Matsumurasca; species Matsumurasca onukii. The sequence continues at coordinate 60,949,606 of CM032059.1, forward strand.
AAACAAAATATGTACAGTATTACGATTATTTGAGTTCTATGTTCTTATGAAAAAACCCAGTTTTAATAAACGTAATTAATAATTTATTGTTTGGCAAAAGTACAGTCTTTAGAGTTTATGTGAAGCAACCTTAATAGTTTAGTGCTCTTGTCAAAACAGATTTTTTATTTAAGTACGTTAACCGGTTGAAAACGTCGTTTACTCAGTGTTATAAACGGTGCCCAGAGTGGGTCCCGCGGCCGCTCCATCCGGCGGCCTCTTAGTAAACTACATGGTCATAATATTTTTCAGCCTTCCCCTATGGCTGAATAACCAATTTTAGGTACTAAAACCATAACAAGGTGAACTGATAGGCAAACAGTGTAATTTACCAAACAACACCAACATTAAATTTGTTTAGAAATATATTGGTAAATTTAATTACGAAAATTCTGTTTTTGAATCCCGTAGCGTAGCACGGGACTGTCAGCTAGTACTCGACTAATTTCGACTTAAAAGAGCTTATACAGTCTGGTAGTATGTTAAATAGTTTAATGCCAATTTGGAAGGGCGATTTCTATGACATTTCAATCCTAGTAGGTTCCAACTTATAGCCTATTGACTGCTACTTTTAGTGGTATAGCTCTGCACATTATTGCGTGTTACCAAACTACCATTTGTAATAGATCAAACAATCGTTTCGTTACAGGTTAGTGTAAGGATTCAAGTATAAAATAAACAAGGTTGGCGAGGGACGTGTTTACTAGACTGGATGAAGTAGGAGTTACATTACACTGCACGTGGTTGACGGCCCCTCGAGTCTTCATTAGGTCACATCAATGAGAACACTGTGGTTTTATCGAATTCCCTTTGGAAAAATGAGATATTCATGGCGTCAGCATGGTAAGACAGACCCGGATCGTGAAATGACCACCGATATTCCCTGGATGGGGAGAGGGAGTTTTAGTCAAAATAGTAGTTTTGATGAAATTTGAAATGAATATGTATTTTAATGGTATCTAACAGAGAACTAAAACTATGAAAACTCATTGAATCGATTCAAAATGGCTGCCATAAAATGGGGTATATGCGAAATAAAGTGGTCGAATTTAAATATAATTTGAAATACGTTTTACCTTCACGATATGTAATAAGACTTGCAGTAAAAGAAAGTACTAACGAAAGTATTTTTTATACTCTAAATAACGAGATGCTATAATCTGCCCTAGATAATCTTTGACATAATGTAAAAACTTTGATGTATACAAAAATAGTCACAGTAACGTTTTTTATTGCAAACCTTTGTAAAGCTTAGTTTTATTTCCTTGGACTTAAATGATTGGTCTGATTACATCGTTCAGACCCTTAAGTCAAACACTGCCATTCCAAAATTGAGTCGATCAATATTTGTATCCAAGGTTTTGTAAAAATGACCCCTCACACCGGCTTAGCACATGAAAGACCTATCCCATGTTGTCGCAACTGTAGAATCTCTTGACTGAGCATACAGTTTGTGTTTGTAAAGCTGGATGGTGGGTAACAAAAGTAGTGATATTTCACACAAACGACGCCAGTAAACTCCAGTTAATAAGGCGAGGGAATAATTTAGGCCCGCGGCACAAAGTTGCAAAGTTTATTGTAGAACCTACACCTATGGTTAACCTTTGCAACATATCAGCTACGATAGAATACATTTAATCTGCTCTCTTCTCCCACATATGTTTTGTAAATGAGTAGAGTTTGTTAGGGAACTTTCTAAGTTGATAAACTGGGGCACCACAATCCACAAAGGTTAACCTGCATGTTTATGAAATAACGGTATATACAGTATACACGGTGAGTTTTTTAATGTCCCCACCTTAACTTTTTGGAAAAGAAAAACATTTTATGACCCCTTTTTGGATTGTTTTATAGATTCTGAAGTTAGTTTTGACGTACTAGAGCTCTCACCCTTCTCCCAAAGGCCGGAGGTGCCCCAAATATATTTAAATACTCCTCCCTTTTTGGCACCTCTGAAATATTAGCCTAAATTTAACGACGCAGTAAGAAACATTTTTATTTTTGACTCGTTTTGTTGTATTTAAATAGGTATAACGAGTCGAGATAAACAACCTTTCTTTGCGTCGTTAGTGTGTATTAAAATTTTTGAGTTGCCACTATGGGAGGTTTGTATTTTAAATAGAGCCTTCCCAGCCGGACTTTATTAATGTATGGGGGGTTGCTTGACGTCAATAAAACAAGAACTCGATTTGAGTATTTTTCATACTGGTATGCTACACGTGTTAATTAAAATATGTACGTCAAATATAAGATTTCTCTAAACTTCATTATGGATTCACTAATGAGGGGTTGCAGGATAATATACAAAGAAGTAAACAACATTACGGCACCTCTTTGACCAAAGGTGGCTTAGGTGCAATAAAATAAAAACATCAACCATGCTATTAATGTTTTGTATAGGCTAGTATAGTTATCTATTTTCACTTTAATATATAACTATGTATAATACTAATAAAAGTAAAACTATAAGGGTAATTTCTGATAAGAAAGTAAAGGTTATAACAGAAGAAGTAACTTTCCAAAACTATGTATATATGGACGGACGGTTGGGGGCGAAGGCCAGTGAGGCTGTAAGCGTAGCTAGTTAGATTTAATTAGCGATTTACAGAAAATCTTCACTTACGCCAACTGCGCTTTAGCTGAGTCGGCCTGGTTTATACTTTACTTTGTTCAGTAGCTTTACATTGTGTATGAATTTAATTGTTAAAATTAGCATTTAATGAACTTTAAGTTATGCTATGAGTTTACTTGGTCAAAATCAACAAATTGAAATACCTTTATTTGTTTTCTTTACATACAATTTAAATGATACTGTTAGGGCCTACACATAATTAAACTTTTTTAATATTTGTGGTAAACAGAAAAAGACAATTTATAGGCTACTAGTTTCAATATACAATATTAATAGTAATAATTTACAGATTAAGGCATTACCCATTGAAATAAATAGCAAGTAAGCAACAAGTGATTGATAACATTTAACTATTTAGATTATTTAGCATGGTAAGCTAATGAGTGAGTGGTTCTTAGTTTTATAAACTAAATATCGTCACAACAGAAACGCTACCTAAACGTTAAAGTGTTGAAAATTAAAGCAAAGCTTGGTTAAGAAATCCCCTTTTTCCACAAAGTTTCAATCTGTTAGTCTATTGTTTCAGCAACATTGATTCATCATATATTAAAACACTCAGAACATATTTACAGAGTAGTTTATCAAGGTTTGGTCGCTTGTACTTTCATATCTTGCTAATTATTCACCTGAAACAAATACGAGATTGAAAAGAATGTTTGTTATAACCCTGTGTTCAACAAATAATTATCTTTATGAAGTGTTTGAAAAATGTATACAAAAATTAATAGAACCCTTATTTTTGGGTACAACATAATTACGTTCTATGATCTGCATATGAATCAAACGTAATGTATATCCAACTAAGGGTTTAAGATTGTTTGGGTTTACTTCGGCAAAAGTGTTAAGAGAACAAAACCTTGCGAGACGTGTCCAGGAGATGTCCTTAATCAATATGTGAAAGTTTCCTATATAATTCGTTCTGTAGTACTTTCCACCATCTGAAACAATCGTGTCAAAATCTTAGAGTTTTGCAAGCTTTGACTTGAAACAACTTTTCTTCAAATCGGAAAAACTATAAAATTTGAACCCTAATTAAAAACAAAAATCTAAAAGAAATGTAATACAGTGGGTCCGATATCATGTTTTTATATCAAAATATAGAACTATGCTTGTCATTTTAACACATTGTATTATAGTAGTTTGTTATTTAACCATTGTTTCTCCATATCACTAAAAACATGATTTAACACTCATGTATCCCTCATGATAACACCAGCCACACATACGACGCGTGGTAATTATCACTTGATACATCACGTGATACTGGTTTGTTTATGTTGAAAGGACTACCGAACTTGGTGGCATAGAACGGTGGTGCCTTCAGGCAAATTTTTGTCAACAGACTGACAATTAAGCTATTAGTGGAACGTTTCAAACGAATGAAGCGCGAATGAAAATATGTACGTTTAAAGACATTTTAACTTCAGAATAAATTAATAATTTAAGCTTTTCTATCTCATGATAATTACGATACATACATTTAATATTGTGTCAATGCATTCAGTTATTTATTTACTTCCACGTGCAATTGCTTTGAAGTCGGCGACGGACATAATACGAGTAACATGCTCATTAAACACTCATTCATAGCCAACCTCAAACCAATTGCGTGTTCATGTGAGGGCATGGTTATCACACTTTCCAAACATAAATTGCCTTTTTTGATAATGATATAATTATTTATAACATGTATTTTGGTTTGTTGATCAACAAATAGAATCTTTCTAAGTTTAGAAAAGTCAAGGACTAACAAAGGTTTAGCGATAATGTACTCATTACAAACAAATAGTGATAAAACAAAATAATGTTTACACATGTCTTCATGCACTTTGAAATTTTAAATATTAATATTAGAATGAAATATACCAAATAATTCAAACAAGTTTGATGATTCAGAAAAATGTATACACTACCAAATTGGAAAATAAAATGTCTGAATATTATTTTTAACATTCATAAAAATATAAATGAGTTACAGGACAATAATAAATAGCACCACAACAATAAATGACAATAACACTTATAATTACTATAAATAGTTTGTAAAATAATATTTTTAACAATAAATAAATGTTACTTGTGGTATTTGTATATACTATAAGATGCTATAATGAGTTACTAGAAGAGCTGATACAACTAAACATAAATATCCCGCAATTTTAAATAATAAATAACGTAAAATAATTTAACAATAAATAGACTACATCTAGTTTTCATTAACACATGCGTGTAAAGATTAACACAAGAAACGACGCGACGCGATACGATTTGACGATGTGACGAAACAGGTGTAAGCGATTGGCGTTGTTACACACAGAGAGCGATGCCTAGCGACCATGACTGCACTAATTACTGTCAAAGCTAACATAAAACACTGTCTGTAATAGTTTAATTTATTAGTCAATTTACAAAACAGTGTTTGTGTTGATAAACAAAAATACTACCAGTATGTTTTATTAAAAAAAGTTTTGGAAAACCACAGTAACGGCAAAAATATATAGGGGCCTAACAGTTTAAAGTAAACTTAATTTATGACGTTGATAAACATTTAAGAAGTTATTTGTTGAAGTTGAAAGTTTTAGGAAAACAAGGGAATATTGTTAACGAAGTTTGTGTACAACGATAATATGTGTTTGTAATATTATCACCTGTTTATAATGAGGAGAATGAACGAGCGAGTTTTAGTACACAAGGACTGATGGCAACATTTGATTAAATTTTTAGTAAAATTCAAAATGCCATAGAAGCAAACGAAAATTGGCTCTTGTGGTCACTCCTCAAAATGCATCTCTGGCGTACACTTCTGATTACTTCTTAATGAGCAATTCCACATCATCGCTGTAATCGTTCTAAGAAAAAAACCAGTTTTTCTTGGAAATTATTGTTGGCATCGGTCTTTATGAGTCGCATCGCATCATGCTAGTGTGCTCTACAATTATTGCGGTTTGATTAAAACGCATTGCGTCAGTGTTATATCGCGTGCGTCGCGTTACTCTGTATTGTTCTTGGTGTAAGAAACACAGGCTGACTTGGCTGTCTGTCTGGCTGAATAACCATTGGCGTTACACCAACCGATGCCGGGTGAACGATAGGCAAAGGGTAATTAACTAATACCCCTTAAATTTTGCTCTTTTAAATATTTATTTGAGTGGAAAGTTTTTGGAGGGTAAACAAAGGACTCACTAAATCACTATTTGACATAAAGACCACTATCATGAGGGGTATTTTAAGAGCAAATATGTGGTTTAGGGATATGGGTTTGATGACATTGGTAGTAGTAGGTTATAAGTGGGTATAGTCTGTTACAAATGCAGGCATGACTCTTTTCTTAGAATGGTATTAATTACCAATGACCAATGGAAATACAAGGTCCAACGGCAACGTGACTTCGAACCACCCAGGTGTGGTCGATATGTCAACAATGGAGTTGATGCGGGTACATTAGATGATCATGAATTATCATAACCGCCAAGACCTATATCATCCTCGAAAACCTGACTTCTGAAGCTTTGGATTACAGGCCACACTACAAGTCCCAGACAATCAGTGGGTTAACCAAGTTTGTGAACAAAGAGAGTGTTTGGTGAATATCATCACCTGTTTCTAGTGTTGAGGAAATGAGATGAAGGGTTTTTCGAGGTACACAAAGATAACTTTAGCAACATTGACGATTACATTTTAGCAAAATGCATCAAGCCATATAGTGAAATAAACAACAAATTGGACTGTGGTTACTCCTCCAAATGTATCTTGCATACTTGTGATTACTACTGTAATAACAGCTTTACATCCATCGCTGGCTAATCGCCCAGAAAACAACAGTTTGTTCTTGGAGTATCACGCTACGCGTCATGACCGTTTTGCGTCGCATCACCATTGCTGCTAATTATTGAAATGCCCTGCATTTACATGGTTTTGATTAAATCCATCGCGTCGCATCTTGTAAGTCGCTATATATATGTGTTCTTAATTAGTGTAACACATAACAAAAGAAATCTATGGAAACAATAACATGTTTGCAACATGTAGAATTCTTGGTTTTGCATAGGAAGTGGTTGAAATTGCTCTGATGTTTGGATAAAAAAATAGCATTGATATTTCATAAATGTTACTAGTAATTTATTAACTATAACAAATGTATCGGATTTGACTCATATCTTAGAAATTTGTATTTAAGTAAGACCATTTATGCACAAAACTAGGGATACATCATTTAATCGGTTGGCCTTTGATTTATGGTAATTTTAGGAATTTTGGCTTTAACGTTAAATGGAGCACCAACGGTTAGTTTAACATAAAATGTTACAGTGAATATTAATGGTATACTATCAATGATATCAGGTGCTAAAAATCTATTTGGAAACAAGCTTGAAGTCTGACTGAAACTCCGACAACTTTCCACCTTATTATCTTGATGTTTTGCGACAGTTTCTAACTTTGGTGGGACTAAATCGATGTTTTGATCTTGGTGTCCAATAGATTGGTAGTGAAATTTGCTACAAAACAGTCACTCTTTACATTTTGTTAATACTACTCTGTTTGAATGTACAAGATAATTTAAAATATATACAATAACCACAGTTTTAAAATTATAAGTTGATCCTGTATTATTTTTTAATAAATGTTCTTATTTCAGATACTAAATTTAAACTAAGTTAACAAATCCATGATAAATGTGGAGATAATAAATATGAGTAGTGAACAATATAAAATAAACATCGAGATAACTAAGCGTTTTCGAAAACATTTTATTGTTAATTTTATATTTATTTTGACCCATATAATTTTCCTGGGGTTTGGGGATTTCCTTATGGGACACCCTGTATACGAGCCTACGAAATATCCAACTGCTAGATCTGTACATATTGAATGTAATGAAATAGTTAATATTTATTTCTTCAGAGGATGGATTTAAACCTTCAAAACTAATTTTTATAGTCCCATTCGATTGACAAACATAGTTTCTACGAGGCTGGTTCTGACTATTACCATGAAGTGGAGGTAGGCCCGGGGTGCAGCAGCTGCAGTGCATAGACTACTCTGCTTTGCCTCAGGTCTCAATATTCGTGTTCTCTAGGCCTTTGTGGAAGCAGAAGCTTGTGTTGTCTGCCTGCACTGCTGCTACTCCAGCACATTCCAATATGCGGCCACGCCTCAGGTTTACATATAAAATACGCCTGTTTTAGCGTGGTCCCATGACAATTTAAAACACCACTTTGATTAACTGTTTCTGCATGCAACATTGCCTTGCAAGTTGAGTCATCATTACTTTAATTCCATTTCCTGGTGTCTTCAATTGGGTAGTCACCTAGAAGCCCTCAGCACCTCAGATCCCAGTGCAAATACAAAATGACCCTTATGGGAAAAACTGCATGGAGCAACAGACACACTTAAACCAACAAAATCGAACTCTTAATTTGTGCTTTGTTATAAAGATATATTCATGCCGGCATAAGGTAAGAACCAGGCCCAGGATCACGAAATGAGCATCAATCATGCGTTACAGGTTTTGTTGAGCATTTTTCAAAACTTTACATAGTTACTATGTATATATGTGAGTATTTCAGGTCTTTTTACGGCTGCATTAAGTTCAAATTGGTTTTTAAATATATTGGTAAGTTCGTTAACCAGAATAATCCGACTGCTGAATCCTCCCTTGGGAGGGAGTTTTACAAAAGGAGGTTTAATGCCTTTCAAAACAGTGAATTTCATCCAATTTTGAAAAGGTTAAAAAATAATTGTGCATTTTTATGAGTATCAATTAATATACCATAACTCCATTTGAGGCGTTTCAGAATGGCAGCCCAAGTTATTTATATAACATCGGAACTGGTAGAGCTATTTCAATGAAATTTGGGGTATTATTGCTTCAATAATAGTATTATTAAAACTTTACAACGCAAACATGTAGGCTGAAGGCCAGCGAGTTTAACAAACAACCTCTAGAACATTTCATTTTACAAAGGAGGCCAAAGCTGGGCCGAGGCCAGCTTGATACTATGAAATTGACAACAGATTACACAAAGAAATTCGATTTGCTCATGCAACTGCGCTTTAGGCCTTAGCTGCGTATCGGCCTGGTTTAAAAAGAGGTGACCTCTTTTGCGACAACAAATTACGGTGAAATATCGTATTATTGATTTAGTAATCCCATTGGGCCAAACGTGCATCAAACGCACGTGAACGTTTGCCTAAATAACATTGGACTATTAGAGGACATATTCGAATGATGGAGCGTATGATTGTATTGTATGTTTGGAAGGGACTATGATGTCATAACGAATTAACAGTTTAGCAATTTTATGCGTTACATATATATAGTGTATGCATTAAGCTGTTTATTTACTTATGTCCTTTCTTTACGGAAGCCTACTTTAAAATCTGTCATGTATAGGTATAAATACGAAGAGTACAATTATTTTAAAAACTCCACAAAGCTTGACTGCGCTTATTATTTTACATGTTCTATTTGAATACATTTACTTTAAAACACTTGACTTTATTTCTCATTTGTGTGGTATCTTAAAATATTACCCTGCAAAATGGGATTTATTTTTAGGCTTTCAACAGAAATAGTTTATTATCTCTGCATCTTGTGGTTACGTAATCAGCGTAGGGTTTGATTACTTCTGACTATTTTATATAACGTTCACAAACCTTTATTAACTTTTACAATATTCACTACTAGATTCAAGATCCACGCAAGTAGAACAAAATTTATATGCAAATTTCCTTTGAGCAAATGAGATATTTATTCTTCGGCCGAAACCTGAGGGACCGTGAACTGAGCACCAATCCTGACCCTCAGAACTAATTTGAGTATTTTTCATACTGTATATATAGATATGTCACAACAGAATACTACCTAAACGTTAAAGTTAAAACTAAAGTAAACGTTAAAGAAATCAGTATTTTCCACAAGTTTCAATCTGTTAGTCTATTGTTTCAGCGAACAACATTGATTCATCATATATTAAAGCACTCAGAACATATTTACAGAGTAGTTTATCAGGTTTTAGTCGCTTGTACTCGTATCTTGCTAATTATTCACCTGAAACAAATACGAGAGTGAAGAATGTTTGTTCAAGTAATTAAGTGTTATAACCCTGTGTTCAACAAATAATTATCTTTTTCCTTATGAAGTGTTTGAAAAATGTATACAAAAATTATTAGAACCCTTATTTTTTGGGTACAACATGATTACGTTCTATGATCTGCATATGAATCAAACGTAATGTATATCCAACTAAGGGTTTAAGATTGTTTGGGGTTTACTTCGGCAAAATTGTTAAGAGAACAAAACCTTGCGAGACGTGTCCAGAATGTCCTTAATCAATATGTGAAAGTTTCCTATAATTCGTTCTGTAGTACTTTCCACCATCTGAAACAATTGTGTCAAAATCTTAGGTTTGCAAGCTTTGACTTGAAACAACTTAAATGGAAAAACTCTAAAATTTGAAAGTAATTTGAACCTAATAAAAAAAATCTAAAAGTAATACTACAGTAGGTCCGATATCATGTTTTAAATATCAAAATATAGAACTATGCTTGTCATTTTAACACATTGTATTATAGTAGTTTGTTAGTATTTAACCATTGTTTCTCCATATCACTAAAAACATGATTTAACACTCATGTATCACACTCATGATATCACACAGCCACACATACGACGCGTGGTAATTATCACTTGATACATCACGTGATACTTATTTGTTTATGTTGAAAGGACTACCGAACTTGGTGGCATAGAACGGTGGTGCCTTCTCAGGCAGAAATTTTGTCAACAGACTGACAATTAAGCTATTAGTGGAACGTTTCAAACGAATGAAGCGCGAATGAAAATATTGTACGTTTGAAAGACATTTTAACTTCAGAATAAATTAATAATTTAAGCTTTCTATCTCATGATAATTACGATACATACATTTAATATTGTGTCAATGCATTCAGTTATTTATTTACTTCCACGTGCAATTGCTTTGAAGTCGGCGGCGGACGTACGAGTATGTATGCTCATTAAACACTCATTCATAGCCAACCTCAAACCAATTGCACGTGTCCATGTGAGCATGGTTATCACACTTTCCAAACATAAATTGCCTTTTTTAATGATAATGATATAATTATTTATAACATGTATTTTGGTTTGTTGATCAACAAATAGAATCTTTCTAAGTTTAAGAAAGTCAAGGACTAACAAAGGTTTAGCGATAATGTACTCGTACAAACAAATAGTAGTAAAACAAAGTTTACATTGATTTTATTTATGACATAACTAAAGAGGCTACAGTTAAATTTGTCATGACGATTACTGTGGTATAAAAGGAAATATATTAATATTTTTCATCTCTAGTCGAAAAAAGGCTTATGGTTTATTTAACGTCCTTAATCGCTTCGGACGTTAAACTTAGTTCGTGTCAAGAGCTGCTCTATTGATGGAAGGTATTATTTATTCAACCCATTTTCCATGCATACCATAGAATAGTCATGGTATCACGTTTTGTCTTTTAAAGGGTTAATGTGGTGTCGCGCAGTGGGTGAGTATGGTTTTATTTTAACTTAATTTTGTAGATTCACATGTAGGTTTACACTGTTGTTATTTGCTCTTAACAGCACAGCTACAGACAAAGTTGGACGTGCTAAAGTTTGACTTTTTTCGGAAATAAATATCAGTTATAGCTGTTTCTTGAAAGATACATAGCTGTGTTTCAAAGCTTAAGTTTTCTTTTAAACTGAACACATTTATTTCTCATTATTATCAATTTTGAATCATAGACAAATTATCGTTCATCCTCGGCTCAAAAGTGTCTTTTTGATATCCTCGGCTGCATCTGAACGTTAACCTCGTATCAAAAGGGTTACTTTAGGACCTAGTGATGGAGTTATATTCCTGAAACTGTTGTTAAAGTTTAAGTGTATTTTTCACTTATGGTTCCTTTGCACGATGGGACTTAGTCATCTTTTCTGCTCATGCTGGCAATGCTTCGGACTCCTGTGTTATGTCGCTGCCACTAAAGCCTTAATTTATTGGTTCGTCAAAACAATGAAATGCAACAAGAACTTAGAGCCTTTGCCTTAGAGAGTTTTTCAAATATGCTGTATTGCACCTATCTAAAATAATTAAATTTCTTCAGCTTTTAAATTCTAAATAAATGTGTACTCTTATGTACATGAAATACTAAATACACGTAGTTAAAACCACACTTAAATTTCATAATATGTATTGAAATTGTAAAGAGCACGTAAATCTGAGGTCGAAGGCCGAGCATGGCTGTGAGTAAATCGAGCAGCCTCGTAACTTCCGTGATAATATGGGATGCAAAACTGAGGCTGTGAACGTAACGAAAAGTAAGAAGTTACAATTAACGAATTTTAAAGGATTAATTTGCTGCGCTCACAGCCTGTTAGTTTCATCCAATATAACCATCGGCTTTACGACACTGTTCGCTATTGCTGAATCAAATCGCAAGTAGGTAGGGTAAAGGCCTACAGTCATTGGCACCTTAACGTCTTAATTTAGGGGATTTCCGATTTGTTTATTTTTAGATACAAAGAAAGCATAAGGACTGAGTTTGATATTTACAACCCCTAATACAACTATTGAATAAGTAGTTTGTAATTTCTTTCTCCATACATTGTAATGGTTATTGTGATAATAATTGTTTTTTAAATACACAAAAAACTACAGTTATTGGCACCAATTTTATAGTCATTGCCATGGGTTGACTACAGTCACTGGCAGTCAATTCAAACAACCTTATTCTCGCGGGTAATGGGATTTTCTTTGTTAAAGTTCATAAAATTAAAACTTCTATTATGATTAAGTACCAAAAACTGATTAAGAAGGATAAATAGGCCGAGTCATGAGTTGTTCTTGGCTGTCAAGAACAATTTGTGAAATACAAGTGTTGATTTAATCTAAATTTTAAATTCATTATATCAAATGGAATAATCCATACTGTTTATAATGATATGAATCAAAATTATATGTAGGCGCAGGTAAATATATTTTTAAAGTGTCAATGTATAAAAATATAGTATGTAGGTGAAAAAGTCTGCATGCAAAAAGTTTTAATTTGCCAAGAATATGAACATTTTAAGTATTTTACAATAGAAGTTGTATCTAATAATAAAATCCTCTTTTTGACAAACAGGCCTGTCTTCAAAGTGTAGATTAAAAGCCCTCAAAATAATATACAGTACTTAATTCTGTTAAAATATCATTTGATAATCTGTGCTACTTTTACACACATCATCTTCTCCTTCCGAACCGCATTCCTTTTGGACACATTTACGAGTAAAATGAAATCATTTATTACAAATGTCACATTCGATTGCTTGGCTGACAGTCTCTTTGAAATTGTTTCTCCGAAATGTAAAACACAATCCTTCGGGGATATTTAGCTGCAGCGCCCTTTGCCGTTCCATTCTTCACGTCTGCAAGGGCATCATCCAAGCTCATGCGCCGGTAGTTACATTTAGGCAATTTTAGTAGTAATCATGGGATATTTCATTCATTAGCACCCTGAAACGAAAGAAAGTTGGCGTTGGCATGTCAATATCTAATGGTTGCCAGGCTGCCAATGACTGTTATGATACAGTGATTGGCATGCCAATGGGAAACAAAGGTAGGTGCCAATAACTTATACATACTCTTAAAAGTAAAATATTAACTTTTCTATCATTCTTAACATATAAATAGGCCATTTGCAATAATTCAATTACTGAAACAGCTACTTAATATTTTCATAGTCATTGGCAACCCTATAATCATACGTGTTTCACGATACAGTCACTGGCACCCCTTCAATTCGTGTTAAATTGAAGATTTGAATTCCAACTTAAGCTCTAAATAGCCAAAGACACTTTCAAGAATATGCAAGTGAAGACATAACTTTGAAAGTTAGCTCAAAACTGAATGAAAACAGATAACAAACCCCTTACTCTTAAGAATTTGCTAAGGAATTATAGGTGAAACGTACCGAGTTCACTGAAAAAATCTGACAACTACCGTGCGTGAATATCTGTCATACGTCACTTAACCACATGGTCCATAGTCAATCTGTGGATTGAGAGGTTTTCCCGCTCATTAGTGCCAACCTAACCCTTGTTTTCGTGAAGTTTCCCACGAACTGCCAATAACTGTATCCTGCCAATGACTGTATACTTTACACTAATTGTACGCATCCAGATTCAATATAATATTGTATTTAAACGGATCAACTACTTTGATGGTGATTTCAAAATGTATACGAAACGGTTTAAAAGGATTTATGAGAGTCGTTTGCTGTTGTAGTGTCAAACTATGTTAACAGCTTGGATTTGAGGCCATAAACCAGTTTACTGTTTACACTCATTTTAACTGATGCACCAAGTTGCCTTTATGTGTTTGCAGACTTGTGTAGCCTATTTCTGCATTTATGAAACATATTTTAATTGCAGTAATATTTATTAATTGTTCAAAGAAATGAATAAAACATTACATTTGACTGGAACACTGAGACTAACCCACTACTCCCTTAATTAAAGCTGAATTTTTTGAAACTACTGTATTCCAAAATAATGTAATTAGACCTAGATTAGTATCTACACGTAGGCCACATAATATTGAGGGGTCGGTGGAATTTACACAAAGCCAATGCTTCATGTCCTTCAGCAGTGTGAACGTAAAACCATAAACATCGTCGCCTAAATTGCTTTATGTTTATTATTTAAATTTTATTTTTAGAGATAGTTTGTTTAGTTCTAATTTAAAGGTCAGTTGAATTATTGTTTTGTTCGATATGGTAATTTTGTTGATCACATTTCAACAAATCAAATAAATTGCATTGCATATTTAGACCTACTAAATGAATAAAAAAATATATGTTTAAATTTAAAACTAGAAAATCAAAATTTTTCAATGTTTTCCTGATTAATTTAAAACAAAATGTTTGTTATGGTTTGTGTAAAGTTCAATAAAACTAATTTACAATAAAATATCGAACACATTTCGTCTTATTATTCTCAACATATCAAGAAATTCTCAAATATAAAATGATTTCAAATATACATCTCCTCCAATTCAATCAAAATGGTAATGAATAATACGTTTTTTCATTGATAACCTTGCGGATAGACATTGAATAAAGAGCTGATCAATTTCCTGTGGACGTCAGATTCCACCGGCCCTCAATATGACCTATGTATCTACCTAAAACCACAATCCCCGAGAACACTTTCATGTTCAACAACAGTTCTAATACATCTAATTTAAATATACACACAATTCATAACAAGCAATATTGCTAGAAAGGTTATAGGTGAGAGCATGCGTGAGGAAGCTTTGGTACTGGTAATATTAACTTGTTTAGTCAAAGTTAAACCAAAAGCAAATACTACGTTATATTGTCTGACATACTATACTTTACGAATAGTCCAGTAGAACTTATTAAACACTTTCTCTTTAGCACTCGACAAAACCGCATAACTCACAGTCAAGTGACAGCAGACGATAAATTGGGCGCGAAACAAAACAACAGCGCGAGGTGATGAGGGAGACAGTTAGTTGCAGCAATTCGTGCTGTCGGAGGCTCATCGCATAGACGAATAGGTGACTCGACAGTCATCACTCGACTCATGGTCACTGCAGTCAACACGACCAATTCTTGTCTCTCGCGCGCTAAAGGCAAATTACCGTACCGTACCAGGTCGCCATACTTACTTCGATTATTTTGTTTACAACAGTTATTAGCATACGTTTTACCGTCTCGTCGTAGTCGTTATAATATTCGCGTTTTTCTTCCAAATCATAATCTATAACTGTTAGCTGTAGTTCGCGGTGGGACGAACTGCGTACGTAGGTGTACTGTTCGTAGGTGCCTGAGCGTAAGCTAAGTCCTGCTACAAGTAAAATTGTAGTAGGGTACGCTGAAACATAACGACCACGATTTTTAACCACGGCGTACGTGTTATGCGGCCGCAGCGTATTGTTAGATACCTTTCGAGGCCTGCTCTCGGTCGGACCGCGGCGTCGTCCCAGGATAACAGTCACAGTTCATAAACCCGATCAATTTTAACGATTACCCGCAACCGTAGAGTTTTGAACGCGTTTCTAAATTCACCCGACTCGTTTACCGCTATCTTCTCATTTTACCGTTATAGGGTTCGAGCCCCAGGACTTAGTACTTTTCGTTTTCGCCAAGGGAGATTCATTTAAGTTCGTTATATAAGAAAAAAATTTTCGTTTATCGCGCGTAGTCCCAATGAATTCTTATATATATAAAGGTGTACTTCGACTCGTCGTTGAATTATTACTGTCTGTCTCGGCGAAGTTAGGGGCAAAGACCGACCGTATTAATGATATCTTAGGCACATTATTCCTGTGTTCCAGCCATAAGATTCAACCGCCCAAACAGAAGTTCAAATTCCAATTGTTCCTACACCACCTGAAGCAGGTGGTGAGAACTATCGTCGTATAACTGCTCGGGACCTTAATTACGGGTGCCACCGGTCCGCGGAAGGAAAATTGCGTTTCGCGTTTAATTGACGGAGATGATATGCGGAATTATCAGGCTTGTACCTGAAGTTCTGCGGCCCATAGCTGTCGCAAACAATTAATACCAAAATGGGCGAGGCGGCCAACGTTTATCGCGGGTGAAACACCTCACCGACCCTGGAAGGTCCACGTACTTCGTGCGTGGTTTCCAAAACCTTTTCTGTGACGGCCCAACCTGCGGTCATTTAGTTTTCCGTACCGGTTGCGGTTGACGTTGGATGCTTTGTTAACTGTAACTGCTATGAACAAAGTATGGACGATGCTAAGTTTGACTTTTTATTTACCAGGAAATAATATCAATTATCTTTCTTCTGTTTTCTTGAAAGAATATGCTTTGTTCAAAGCTACGGTTTTCTTTAAAGTTTCTTTTTTAAACTGAACATTTATTTCTCATTATTATTAATTTTGAATCATGAGACAAAATTATCGTTCATCACTCGGCTCAAAGTGTCTTTTGGTATCCTCGGCTGCATCTTGAACGTTAACCTCGTATCAAAAAGGGTTACTTTAGGACCTAGTGATGGAGTTATATTCCTGAAACTGTTGTTAAAGTTTAAGTGTGATTTTTTCACTTATTTCGTTCCGCTGTTGCCCACGGTATGGGACTTAGTCAAGCTTTTCTGCTCATGCTGGCAATGCTTCGGACTCCCTGTGTTTTGTCGCTGCCGCTCAAGCCTTAATTTATTGGTTCGTCAAAAACAATGAAAATGCAACAAGAACTTGAGCTGCCTTAGAGTTTACCAAATATGCTGTATAACTATCTAAAATAGTAAATTTCTTCAGCTTTTAAAGAAATTCTAAATTAATGTGTACTCTTATGTACACAAATACTAAAACGATGCATATTTCTTACGTAGTTTCGAAATGGAGGCCAAACATTATATATGTATTGAAATTGTAAAAGAGCACGTAAATCTGAGGTCGAAGGCCGAGCATGGCTGTGAGTAAATCGAGCAGCCTCGTATCCGTGATAATATGGGATGCAAAACTGAGGCTGTGAACGTAACGAAAAGTAAAGTTACAATTAACGAACTTTAAAGGATTAATTTGCTGCGCTCATAGCCTCTGTTAGTTTCATCCAATATAACCATCGGCTTTACGACACTGTTCGCTATTGCTGAATCAAATCACAAGTAGGTAGGGTAAAGCCTACAGTCATTGGCACCTTAACGTCTTAATTTAGGGGATTTCCGATTTGTTTATTTTTAGATACAAAGAAAGCATAAGGACTGAATTTGATATTTACAACCCCTAATACAACTATTGAATAAGTAGTTTGTAATTTCTTTCTCCATACATTGTAATGGTTATTGTGATAATAATTGTTTTTTAAAATACAAAAACTACAGTTATTGGAACCAATTTTATAGTCATTGCCATGGGTTGACTACAGTCATTGGCAGTCAATTCAAACAACCTTATTCTCGCGGGTAATGGGATTTTCTTTGTTAAAGTTCATAAAATTAAAACTTCTATTATGATTAAGTACCAAAACTGATTAAGAAGGATAAATAGGCCGAGTCATGTTGTTCTTGGCTGTCAAGAACAATTTGTGAAATACAAGTGTTGATTTTAATCTAAATTTTAAATTCATTATATCAAATGGAATAATCCATACTGTTTATAATGATATGAATCAAAATTATATGTAGGCGCAGGTAAATATATTTTAAAGTGTCAATGTATAAAAATATAGTATGTAGGTGAAAAGTCTGCATGCAAAAAGTTTAATTTGCCAAGAATATGAACATTTTAAGTATTTTAACAATAGAAGTTGTATCTAATAATAAAATCCTCTTTTTTGACAAACAGGCCTGTCTTCAAAGTGTAGATTAAAAGCCCTCAAAATAATATACAGTACTTAATTCTGTTAAAATATCATTTGATAATCTGTGCTACTTTTACACACATCATCTTCTCCTTCCGAACCGCATTCCTTTTGGACACATTTACGAGTAAAATGAAATCATTTATTACAAATGTCACATTCGATTGCTTGGCTGACAGTCTCTTTGAAATTGTTCCTCCGAAATGTAAAACACAATCCTTCGGGGATTTTTAGCTGCAGCGCCCTTTGCCGTTCCATTCTTCACGTCTGCTAGGGCATCATCCAAGCTCATGCGCCGGTAGTTACATTTAGGCAATTTTAGTAGTAATCATGGGATATTTCATTCATTGTACTACCCTGAAACGAAAGAAAGTTGGCGTTGGCATGTCAATATCTAATGGTTGGCAGGCTGCCAATGACTGTTATGATACAGTGATTGGCATGCCAATGGGAAACAAAGGTAGGTGCCAATAACTGTTATACATACTCTTAAAAGTAAAATATTAACTTTTCTATCATTCTTAACATATAAATAGGCCATTTGCAATAATTCAATTACTGAAACAGCTACTTAATATTTTCATAGTCATTGGCAACCCTATAATCATACGTGTTTCACGATACAGTCACTGGCACCCCTTCAATTCGTGTTAAATTGAAGATTTGAATTCCAACTTAAGCTCTAAATAGCCAAAGACACTTTCAAGAATATGCTAGTGAAGACATAACTTTGAAAAGTTAGCTCAAAACTGAATGAAAAACAGATAACAAAACCCTTACTCTTAAGAATTTGCTAAGGAATTATAGGTGAAACGTACCGAGTTCACTGACAAAAATTCTAGACAACTACCGTGCGTGAATATCTGTCATACGTCACTTAACCACATGGTCCATAGTCCAATCTGTGGATTGAGAGGTTTTCCGCTCATTAGTGCCAACCTAACCCTTGTTTTCGTGAAGTTTCCCACGAACTGCCAATAACTGTATCCCTGCCAATGACTGTATACTTTACCCTAATTGTACGCATCCAGATTCAATATAATATTGTATTTAAACGGATCAACTACTTTGATGGTGATTTCAAAAATGTATACGAAACGGTTTAAAAGGATTTATGAGAGTCGTTTGCTGTTGTAGTGTCAAACTATGTTAACAGCTTGGATTTGAGGCCATAAAGCCAGTTTACTGTTTACACTCATTTTAACTGATGCACCAAGTTGCCTTTATGTGTTTGCAGACTTGTGTAGCCTATTTCTGCATTTATGAAACATATTTTAATTGCAGCAATATTTATTAATTGTTCAAAAGAAATGAATAAAACATTACATTTGACTGGAACACTGAGACTAACCTACTACTCCCCTTAATTAAAAGCTGAATTTTTGAAATTCAACAAAAAGTATATTTTACGTCCAGAACGAAATTACATAAGTAAATAAGGAATATTCATAGTACCATCATGCGATTGGTTCCTTAGTGGTGAACGGAACGCAATGTGTTTGAGTGTATTGTCTGGCATTAAGCTATTTATACTGCAGAGTGTTTCAAGTGTCTCCAAATTAAAACATAATGTAGTAATTTTTATTATTATTATTACAATAAAACTTAATACAGGCTACAAGGTTTTTTATAGTTAAACTTAAATAGCTGTTCGTGTCTAAGGCATTGGACGGGTCACAGGTTGCGCAGTGCTTCTAAAAGTAAAACTAATCGAAGAATAAAAAGAATACAAAAGTTTAAGGGTCTCAGTCAACGAT
>CM032059.1:60975944-60995379 GCA_018831715.1 Matsumurasca onukii
ATAAATTTTAACGATATGCAACTTGCCGCAATTTAGTTAATATGGCGGGGTATTTGTATGGTGGGGGAGAACGCTTCTGTCCACACTGTTTACACTGTCTGCAGAACTGCCAACGGTGGTTTCGGATCCTGGTAGAACATGAGTTCAAGTAACTAAAAGTAAATCAGACGCTATCAAACGAATCTTGACACATAGTATTGGTTAAAATGCTGTACTGAAATTTTGTTTTAGGGCTACTAGAGCTGGCACCTATGAACCATGCGGCATCAGCAAAGGCTATTTTGACTTTGTTCAGTAGCAGTTGGTACTTGGTAGAGGCTTCACGCTACTTATTCTACTCAATTTACCTGTGGCATTTTTCCCCTTTTCTCTTTCTGTTCCTGTGGTTTTGCTTAGGTTTGGTTTCGTGTGATCAAATCATTTTATCGTTAGCGGAGGTAAATGAAATCTTCTTATGTAGTGTTTTAGTAGGTTTAAAAGAAATTGTTAGCTTAAGTTGAGTTAAGCTATAAGATGATAAATTATTATGCTAATACATTGTAAATATTGCTATAAATTAGGGTTTGTGTGTGTACACTGTACATTATTAGTTAAAGTGTTTATAAGAAGCAACCGGATAGAGCACGAGCGACCTCTAACCGGTATAGTTAATTTAACATGGAAAAATTTACAAACTATGTTTTAAGTAGATTTACTAGCCAAAATGGGAAAATTGTTTCAATAGAAGCGTAGATAAATTAACAGCTTTAATGCTCCATATTGAAGCGAAAACGTTACACTCCCTTGCTAAACAAAATATGTACAGTATTACGATTATTTGAGTTCTATGTTCTAGAAAACCAGTTTTAATAAACGTAATTAATAATTTATTGTTTGGCAAAGTACAGTCTTTAGAGTTTATGTGAAGCAACCTTAATAGTTTAGTGCTTTTGTCGAAACAGATTTTTTATTTAAGTACGTTAACCGGTTAAAAACGTCGTTTACTCCGTGTTATAAACGGTGCCCAGAGTGGGTCCCGCGGCCGCTCCATCCGGCGGCCTCTTAGTAAACTACATGGTCATAATATTTTTCAGCCTCCCCCTATGGCTGAATAACCAATTTTAGGTACTAAAACCATAACAAGGTGAACTGATAGGCAAACAGTGTAATTTACCAAACAACACCAACATTAAATTTGTTTAGAAATATATTGGTAAATTTAATTACGAAAATTCTGTTTTTGAATCCCGTAGCGTAGCACGGGACTGTCAGCTAGTACTCTATAATTTCGACTTAAAAGACTTATACAGTCTGGTAGTATGTTAAATAGTTTAATGCCAATTTGGAAGGGCGATTTCTATGACATTTCAATCCTAGTAGGTTCCAACTTATAGCCTATTGGCTATTGACTGCTACTTTTAGTGGTATAGCTCTGCACATTATTGCGTGTTACCAAACTACCATTGGTAATAGATCAAAAATCGTTTCGTTACAGGTTAGTGTAAGGATTCAAGTATAAAATAAACAAGGTTGGCGAGGGACGTGTTTACTAGACTGGATGAAGTAGGAGTTACATTACACTGCACGTGGTTGACGGCCCCTCGAGTCTTCATTAGGTCACATCAATGAGAACACTGTGGTTTTATCGAATTCCCTTTGGAAAATGAGATATTCATGGCGTCAGCATGGTAAGACAGACCGGGATCGTGAAATGACCACCGATATTCCCTGGATGGGGAGAGGAGTTTAGTCAAAATAGTAGTTTTGATGAAATTTGAAATGAATATATATTTTAATGGTATCTAACAGAGAACTAAAACTATGAAAACTCATTGAATCGATTCAAAATGGCTGCCATAAAAATGGGGTTTCAATAACAGCGAAATAAGTGGTCAGAATTTAAATATAATTTGAAATACGTTTTACCTTCACGATATGTAATAAGACTTGCAGTAAAAGAACACGAAAGTCTGAGACGGAATGCCGAAGCAAGGCTGTGAGCACAGCGAATAGTAGTAACAAATTGTAAAGGAAATTCGATTCATTCTTGCTTTGGCGATTAGCTGCGTGTCGGCCTGGATGTATAGTGAGGCAACTCCAAATTTGTAGTTGTATTACACAGTGTTTGAATAATGCTAGTACATTCATAGGCCAAAATATAAACATACTGCATAATTATGTTACAGCTACAATTAAAAGCTATTACTGAACTTCCTACCACGGGAAGGTAATTTCAATTATCTTTACATTTCCGGGACAACAGGCGCTTCTATAAGTTTTTTGTAAATCTTAACCAAACTTTAACCTTCATCTTAACTCTAGCAAAGCTTGTATCTAATGACGAAGTCTACACTTGATTACTTTGCTAAAATGTCTTGTGATACAAATGTAAAAGGCATTGCTTTGAAAGTATTAATACCTTAAACTAATTATTGTTTTATTAGTAAAAGAAACACCGGTAAAGCGCCCTAATACTCATACTTCCCTGAAGGTCCTTGAAACTAGTAGCTTTAAACATGTGTAATAAATCCTTAAATACTTTTCTTTCTCCAGTTAGTGAAGTAGATTTATTAGTACTTTTTCTAATACTAGTTATAAGAAAAAAACATTAAAAGCTCACAGTGTGGGCGTGAAAAAGTAACGAGACAGAGGGTTGCAGTCCAGAAAATGTTACCGATAGTGTTACTTTGAAAAACACGTTTACATAAATGATATATGTATTTATTTTACGAAAATCTACTTTGAAAAACGTTAATAAAGTATTTTTATACTCTAAATATCGAGATGCTACTAATCTGCCTATAGATAATCTTTTGACATAATGTAAAAACTTTGATGTATACAAAAATAGTCACAGTAGAGTTTTATTAAACAACACAAAACCTAGTTTATTTCCTTGGACTTAAATGATTGGTCTGATTACATCGTTCAGACCCTTAAGTCAAACGCTGCCGATTCAAAATTGAGTCGATCAATATTTGTATCCAGGTTTTGTAAAATGACCCTCACACAGAAGCAGCACGCATGAAGACTATCCCATGTTGTCGCAACTGTAGAATCTCTTGACTGAGCATACAGTTTGTGTTGTAAAGCTGGATGTATTGGGTAACAAAGTAGCAGTGATATTTCACACAAACGACGCCAGTAAACTCAGTTAACGATAAGGCGAGAATAATTTAGGCCCGCGGCGCAAAGTTGCAAGTTTATTGTAGAACCTACACCTATGGTGCTTCACCTTTGCAACATAACAGCTACGATAGAATACATTTAATCTGCTCTCTTCTCCCATATGTTTGTAAATAGTGAGTTTGTTAGGGAACTTTCTAAGTTGATAAACTGGGGCACCACAAACCACAAGGTTAACACCAACATGTTTATGAAATAACACAGTATATACAGTAATATACGGTGAGTTTTAATGTCCCCACCTTAACTTTTGGAAAAGAAAAACATTTTATGACTTGTGGATTGTTTTATAGGATTCTGAAGTTAGTTTGACGTACTTTGCGACTCTCACCCCTCTCCAAAGGCCGGGGGAGTGCCGAATATTTAAATACTCCTTGGCACCTCACAAGAAAGGAAATATTAATACAAATTTAACGACGCAATGAAACATTTTATCTTGACTCGTTGTTTTGTAATATCTATTTTAAGATTGCAAGAAATCAATTTTAAAATGTTACATTTCACATACAACTTTTTAATGACAAAGTTTTTCTTGTAAATCGTTTGGGGAAACATCACAATCCTATAACATAATCCACAAGGTATTTTGTTAAAACATTATCATACAACCATTTTTAATATGAAATGTAGCATGTTAACCTGATTTCATGATCTTTAAATAGGTATAACAAGAAAACGAGTCGAGATAAAAATCTTTCTTTGCGTCGTTGAGTGTATTAAAATTTACACAGACCACAAGAAAGGAAGGATTTGTATTTTTAAATGGGGCCTCGGCCGGACTTGTGTAGGGAGGTTTTGCGGCGTAAAACACGTCAACAAACTTGAACAAAACAATCCAAGGTTTAAAATAATATTTACTTTTTGGGTAGGGGGCATTTTGGCTTTCCATGCTGTATAAAGACGTTATGCAAGTTTAACCATAACGTCAAACAATTAGCTTTCAATTTTTTTGTAGAACCGGTGACTTGAAGAAGGATTTTAGTTTTAAAGGTGAGTGCAAAGGTTTGACTATTAGCATATGATTTTAAAGAGAGTTACTAAGTTTATTTCGGCAAGCTAGTCATAGGTTAAACACTTTTGAAAAGCTACCATCGCAATCAGGTGTTAGATTGTTTAATACACTACCTATGAAGACATTGAACCCATGAAGTCCATTACACTGTTTAAGACACGTCACTTGACATAGAGTATTCATTACATTTTTGGTGAGTTTATGAATCAATTAATATTTAACGTCTCATCAGAATTAAAAGTAGATTCAGTTTAAAATTACTTAAGCAGTTTTTTAGTGGCCTAACCTTGTTCTTAACCTTTATTAACTTGCGGATTGCTAAACTTGTTTGTTTAGCAACAAACTATTTTTTTACTTTGTTTATATTGTTTTGATTTATATTTTGTAGTCTACACAATTTAACAATTTGTACATATAAATATAATAAATAAATAATTTAATTTACAATGTTATAAGTATGAGCTTGGTAATTTCTGAGTAGCTTTTACCAATTAATTAAACACTTCTTAAAAATCCACTCAAAATGAAGTGTGTGATTTTAGTTTCACATTTTCAAAAGACTCTCCTTGAATCATTATTTTTACAATAATTGCTATTTACAAACTTTATTTTCAGTAAACTTGGTTACTTCGGACTTCATTAAGTTTAATTTCTTTCGTTGAGTTTTCCTATTTAAACCTGTACTTAAATAACCTAAAACTTAAATAAGGTTTGTCGTATACTCGTATCTATCTTGAGTTAAGTTTATTTTGATTTCAGTAGTCTGTTTGTACACACGTATTTTAATTAAAGATTTTCTTCGTAAATTTATTTTTTAGTTATCTAGAATGTAGCGCTTGAGAGTTAAGACGGTACTTTCACTAATCACAGTACGACTCTACAGCCAAGCGCAAAAGTATTTCCATTTTGAGTTAAGTTTGGTCTTCCAAACAAACAAAATTCACACTTGTATGGTAGAGGCGCCGGGTACAGATGTGTTAAAGCGGTGGTGTTTTCACTTGTCGTGAGGTACGTCATTTATCAGGCGTGTTCGCCACGCCTATGTACAGCCTTACGCAAATGAGCGTGAGGCCACGTTGACATCAGGCGTGTTCGCCACGCCTATGTACAACATTACGCAAATGAGCGTGAGGCCACGTCGACATCAGGCATGTGTTCGCCACGCCTATGTACAGCTTTCTTACGCAAAATGGCGGTAATTACGTCGACATCAGGCGTGTTCGCCACGCCTATGTACAAGCCGCAAATGAGCGTGAGGCCACGTCGACATCAGTGTTCGCCACGCCTATGTGCAACGTACGCGCAAATGAGCGTGAGGCCATCAGGCGTGTTCGCCACGCCTATGTACACCTGCATAAGCGAGCGTGAGGCCACGTCGACATCAGGCGTGTTCGCCCACGCCTATGTACAACTGCGCAAATAGGCGTGAGGCCACGTCATTTATCAGGCGTGTTCGCCACGCCTATGTACAGCATTACGCAAATGAGCGTGAGGCCACGTCGACATCAGGCGTGTTCGCCGCCTATGTGCAACCTTACGCAAATGAGCGTGAGGCCACGTCGACATCAGGCGTGTTCGCCACGCCTATGTACAGCTACGCAAATGAGCGTGAGGCCACGTTGACATCAGGCGTGTTGCCCGCCTATATGCAACATTACGCAAATGAGCGTGAGGCCACGTCGACATCAGGCGTGTTCGCCACGCCTATGTACAGCCTTACGCAAATGAGCGTGAGGCCACGTCGACATCAGGCGTGTTCGCCACGCCTATGTACAGCCTTACGCAAATGAGCGTGAGGCCACGTCGACATCAGGCGTGTTCGCCACGCCTATGTACTGGCGATACGCAAATGAGCGTGAGGCCACGTCGACATCAGGCGTGTTCGCCACGCCTATGTACAGCCTTACGCAAATGAGCGTGAGGCCACGTCGACATCAGGCGTGTTCGCCACGCCTATGTACAGCCTTACGCAAATGAGCGTGAGGCCACGTCGACATCAGGCGTGTTCGCCACGCCTATGTACAACGCTACATGGAAATGAGCGTGAGGCCACGTCATTTATCAGGCGTGTTCGCCACGCCTATGTACAGCCTTACGCAAATGAGCGTGAGGCAACGTTATATTAACACCGTTAACGTCCCACAAGCAGTGTAAACAATTTTCTGGTAGATGCATATTCATCTTTACCTGTCTTCATTTCACTTGTGCGTTATGGATTGTGCCAACAGATTGATTATTGAAGGTTGTGCTGCAGAAGTGTTGTTTTAGCTGAAGAAATAGTTCAGCGTTTATGTGTTGAAAGGAAGAAAGCCGGTATTCGCTATAAATGCATTGGTATTAAAATATTTTTGATTAATTCTTTACTGATTTAAGGACACTAAAAGTAAAAATAACGAATACCTTTTTGATCGAAGTGACTGGTAATGGCACAACAGGTAAAGAGCCAAGAAAATAACGAACTTATACATTTGAACTAACTTACATCATTAAAATGAGTTTAGAATGGTTTATAAAACTAACATCTGCAATAATTTTCAACTGAACCACGAAACTTTGTAGAACTAGCTTGAAAATAAGGTTGATAGTTTTTTGACACTTTTCCTTGCGACTATGCTCTCTTGACTTAATTTTAAAACTATAACAATAACAACAAGTTTCAAATACAAACGGTTTAAATACAAAATTCCAAAGACTTCTGAATCTCTCTGTACTCATACACTGAGACAGTCACCACGCCTAGCCCATACGCCTGCAACAGGCGTATCAGACAAACATGGTTTGTTTAGTTCGAGTAGCCGTGGAAGACAGGTGTATGAGGTTGCCACGCCGAGTGCTCCCACGCTACCACTGTTTACACTAGCCGTGGCCACGCTTCTCAAGGTTTTATATAAAACACTGGTTTTTAGGCGTGGTCCCATGACAGTGAAACCGCTTTGAATAACTGTTCCTGCATGCATCGTTGCCTTGCAAGTTGAGTCATCATTACTTCATACCATTTCCTGGTTTCTTCAGGCGGGTAAGTCACCTAGAAGCCCTTAGCACCTCCAGGTCCCAAATATTAAATGACCCTTATGGGAAAAACTGCATGGCAACAGACACACTTAAAAACCAACAAGAAATCGAACTCTTAATTTGTGCTTTGTTATCGAATATATTCATGCCGGCAGCATGGTAAGAACCAGGCCGGGATCACGAAATGAGCATCGATCATACATGTTTTGAGCATTTTTTCAAAACTTTACATAGTTACACATGTATATATGTGAGTACTCTCAGAAGTCGCACTTTTTGACCGATTTTCATGAAATTAAGTACAAATGGTTTTTTAATATCTTGGTCAAGTTCGTTAACCAGAATAATCCGACTACCGAATTCTCCCTTAGGGAGGAGTTTTACCAAAAAAAGGAGGTTTAATGCCTTTCAAAACAGTAAATTTCATAATTTTTGAAAAGTTAAAAATAATTGTGCATTTAAATAGTATCAATTAATATATAACTCCATTTGAGTCGTTTCAGAATGGCAGCCCAAATAGTTAATTTCACTATAACATCGGAATGAGTAGAGCTATTTCAATGAAATTTGAAAGATGTGTAATAAAGCTTACTGTAAAACGCATGTACGTCTGAGGCTGAAGGCCGAGGCGAGGCTTTCAGCATAACAATAGTCTAGGAACGCCAGTAATCACACAGGAGGCCAAGCTGAGGCCGAAGCAGAGACTGTGAGCAGAGTGAACAGCCTCATGGCGATCCCGTATTAACATAGGAGGCCAAGCTGATGCTGTGAACAAATTAGAGTAGGTACAGAATTACAAAGGAAATTCGATTCGCTCATGCCAACGGCGCTTTAGTGCTTAGCTGCGTGTCGGTCTTGTTAAAAAAAGAGTTGGCACTCTTTTAGACCTTAGAGGCTGACGGTGAAATATCGTATTATTGATTTAGTGAAATCATATCAGGCCCGACCGGGCGTGACTCAGCGGATAGGGACATATTCGAATGAATGGAGCGTATGATTGTACTGTATGTTTGGAAGGGATCTTGATGTATAACGAATGAACAGTTTAGCAATTTTATAGCGATACATATAATATGTGTATGCATTAAGCTGTTGTGCGTAATCAGCGTAGGGTTTGATTACTTCTATTTTATATAACGTTCACAAACCTTTATTAACTTTTTACAATATTCACTACTAGATTAGCCAAGATCCACGCAAGTAGAAACAAAATTTATATGAAAATTTCCTTTGAGCAAATGAGATATTTATTCCTTCGGCCGAAACCTGGAGGGACCGTGAAATGAGCACCATCCTGACCCTCAGAACTCGTTTTGATATTTTCATACTGTATATAGATATGCTCGTATACTACGTGTTAAATTAAAACTATGTACGTCAAAATAGATTTCTCTAAACTTTATTATATGATTCACTAATGAGGGGGGTTACTTGGGATAATATACAAAAAGTAAACAACATTGTACCCTCTTTGCCCAAAGGTGGCTTAGGTGCAATAAAATAAACATCAACCATGCTATTAATGTTTTTGTATAGGCTAGTATAGTTATCTATTTTTTTCACTTTAATATATAACTATGTATAATACTAATAAAAAGAAATAAAACTATAAGGTAATTTCTGATAAGAAAGTAAGGTTATAACGAAAGTAACTTTTCCAAAACTATGTATATATGGACGGACGGTTGAGGGAAGGCCGAGTGAGGCTGTAAAGCAGCTAGTTAGAGTTTAATTAGCGATTTAGAGAAATCTTCACCGCCAACTGCGCTTTAGCTGAGAGTCGGCCTGGTTTATACTTTTACTTTGTTCAGTAGCATTGTGTATGAATTGTTGTTAAAATTAGCATTTAATGAACTTTAAGTTATGCTATGAGTTTACTTGGTCAAAATCAACAAATTGAAATACCTTTATTTGTTTTCTTTACATACAATTTAAATGATACTGTTAGGGCCTACACATAATTCTTTTAATTTGTGGTAAAAACAGAAAAAGACAATTTATAGGCTACTAGTTTCAATATACAATATTAATAGTAATAATTTACAGATTAGGCATTACCCAGGAAATAAATAGTATAGTAAGCAACAAAATGATTGATAACTTATTTAACTTTATTTAGATATTTATGGTAAGCTAATGGTGAGTGGTTCTTGGATTTTATAAACTAAAATATCGTCACAACAAACGCTACCTAAACGTTAAAGTGTTGAAAATTAAGCAGCTTGGTTAAAGAAATCAGTATTTTCCACAAGTTTCAATCTGTTAGTCTATTGTTTCAGCGAACAACATTGATTCATCATATATTAAAGCACTCAGAACATATTTACAGAGTAGTTTATCAGTTTTAGTCGCTTGTACTCGTATCTTGCTAATTATTCACCTGAAACAAATACGAGAGTGAAGAATGTTTGTTATAACCCTGTGTTCAACAAATAATTATCTTTCCTTATGTGTTTGAAAAATGTATACAAAAATTATTAGAACCCTTATTTTTGGGTACAACATAATTACGTTCTATGATCTGCATATGAATCAAACGTAATGTATATCCAACTAAGGGTTTAAGATTGTTTGGGGTTTACTTCGGCAAAAGTGTTAAGAAACAAAACCTTGCGAGACGTGTCCAGGAGATGTCCTTAATCAATATGTGAAAGTTTCCTATAATTCGTTCTGTAGTACTTTCCACCATCTGAAACAATCGTGTGTCAAAATCTTAGAGTTTTGCAAGCTTTGACTTGAAACAACTTTTCTTCAAATCGGAAAAAACTATAAAATTTGAACCTAATTAAAACAAAAAAATCTAAAAGTAATACTACAGTAGGTCCGATATCATGTTTTAAATAAAATATAGAACTATGCTTGTCATTTTAACACATTGTATTATAGTAGTTTGTTAGTATTTAACCATTGTTTCTCCATATCACTAAAACATGATTTAACACTCATGTATGATATCACACCTGCCACATACGACGCGTGGTAATTATCACTTGATACATCACGTGATACTGGTTTGTTTATGTTGAAAGGACTACCGAACTTGGTGGCATAGAACGGTGGTGCCTTCTCAGGCAGAAATTTTGTCAACAGACTGACAATTAAGCTATTAGTGGAACGTTTCAAACGAATGAAGCGCGAATGAAAATATTGTACGTTTAAAGACATTTAACTTCAGAATAAATTAATAATTTAAGCTTTCTATCTCATGATAATTACGATACATACATTTAATATTGTGTCAATGCATTCAGTTATTTATTTACTTCCACGTGCAATTGCTTTGAAGTCGGCGACGGACATGTACGAGTATGTATGCTCATTAAACACTCATTCATAGCCAACCTCAAACCAATTGCACGTGTTCATGTGAGCATGGTTATCACACTTTCAAACATAAATTGCCTTTTTATTAATGATATATAATTATTTATAACATGTATTTTGGTTTGTTGATCAACAAATAGAATCTTTCTAAGTTTAAGAAAGTCAAGGACTAACAAGGTTTAGCGATAATGTACTCGTACAAACAAATAGTAGTAAAACAAAATATTGTTACATTGATTTTATTTATGACATAACTAAAGGCTACAGTTAAATTTGTCATGACAAAAGATTACTGTGGTATAAAAGGAAATATATTAATATTGTTCATCTCTAGTCGAAAAAGAGGCTTATGGTTTATTTAACGTCCTTAATCGTACTTCGGACGTTAAACTTGTTAAGAGCTGCTCTATTGATGGAAAGGTATTATTTATTCAACCCATTTTACCATGCATACCATAGAATAGTCATGGTATCACGTTTTGTCTTTAAAGGGTTAATGTGGTGTCGCGCAGTGGGATAGGTATGGTTTTATTTCAACTTAATTTTGTAGATTCACAGTTTAAGACAACTGTTTTTGTTATTTGCTCTTAACAGCACAGCTGCGAACACATGTACGGACGTGCTAAAGTTTGACTTTTGAGTATGAAATAAAATCAGTATAACAGCTGTTTCTAAAAGAATACAGAGCTGTATTCAAAGCTTATTGTTCCTTTAAGTTTCTTTTTAAATTGAACCATTTATTTCTCATTATTATTTGTATCATGAGACAAAATTATCGTTCATCCTCGGCCCAAAAGTGTCTTGATCCTCGGGTGCATCTTGAACGTTAACCTCGTATCAAAAGTTACTTTAGGACCTAGTGATGGTTATATTCTTGAAACTGTTGTTAAAGTAAGTGTGATTTTTCACTTATTTGTTCTGCTGTTGCCCACGGTATGGGACTTAGTCATCCTTTCTGCTCATGCTGGCAATGCCGGACTCCTGTGTTTTGTCGCTGCCGCTCAAGCCTTAATTTATTGGTTCGTCAAAAACAATGAAATGCAACAAGAACTTAGAGCCTTTGCCTTTAGACATCAGAAGTAATCTTTCATAGGTGGCAAGTACCATTTCGCGGGAGAGTTTTACCAAATATGCTGTATTAACTATCTAAAAATAGTAAATTTCTTCAGCTTTTAAAGAAATTCTAAATTAATGTGTACTCTTATGTACACAAATTACTGAAATACGATGCATATTTCTTACGTAGTTTCGAAATGGAGGCCAAGCACTTAAATTTCATAATATGTATTGAAATTGTAAAAGAACACGTAAATCTGAGGTCGAAGGCCGAGCATGGCTGTGAGTAAATCGAGCAGCCTCGTAACGCCCGTGATCATATAGGATGCAAAACTGAGGCTGTGAACGTAACGAAAAGTAAAGTTACAATTAACGAATTTTAAAGGATTAATTTGCTGCGCTCACAGCCTCTGTTAGTTTCATCCAATATAACCATCGGCTTTACGACACTGTTCGCTATTGCTGAATCAAATCGCAAGTAGGTAGGGTAAAGCCTACAGTCATTGGCACCTTAACGTCTTAATTTAGGGGATTTCCGATTTGTTTATTTTTAGATACAAAGAAAGCATAAGGACTGAATTTGATTTTACAACCCCTAATTGAATAAGTAGTTTGTAATTTTTTTTTCTCCATACATTGTAATGGTTATTGTGATAATAATTTTTTTAAATACACCAAAAACTACAGTTATTGGAACCAATTTTATAGTCATTGCCATGGGTTGACTACAGTCACTGGCAGTCAATTCAAACAACCTTATTCTCGCGGGTAATGGGATTTTCTTTGTTAAAGTTCATAAAATTAAAACTTCTATTATGATAAAGTACCAAAAACTGATTAAGAAGGAGAAATAGGCCGAGTTATAAGTTGTTCTTGGCTGTCAAGAACAATTTGTGAAATACAAGTGTTGATTTAATCTAAATTTTAAATTCATTATATCAAATGGAATAATCCATACTGTTTATAATGATATGAATCAAAATTATATGTAGGCGCAGGTAAATATATTTTAAAGTGTCAATGTATAAAATATAGTATGTAGGTGAAAAAGTCTGCATGCAAAAAGGTTTAATTTGCCAAGAAT
The DNA here is from genome assembly GCA_018831715.1 of Matsumurasca onukii. Classification (NCBI taxonomy): domain Eukaryota; kingdom Metazoa; phylum Arthropoda; class Insecta; order Hemiptera; family Cicadellidae; genus Matsumurasca; species Matsumurasca onukii. The sequence continues at coordinate 60,988,598 of CM032059.1, forward strand.
ATGAACATTTTAAGTATTTTAAAATAGAAGTTGTATCTAATAATAAAATCCTCTTTTGACAAACAGGCCTGTCTTCAAAGTGTAGATTAAAAGCCCTCAAAATAATATACAGTACTTAATTCTGTTAAAATATCATTTGATAATCTGTGCTACTTTACACACATCATCTTCTCCTTCGAACCGCATTCCTTTTGGACACATTTACGAGTAAAATGAAATCATTTATTACAAATGTCACATTCGATTGCTTGCTTGCTGACAGTCTCTTTGAAATTGTTTCTCGAAATGTAAAACACAATCCTTCGGGGATTTTAGCTGCAGCGCCCTTTGCCGTTCCATTCTTCACGTCTGCTAGGGCATCATCCAAGCTCATGCGCCGGTAGTTACATTTAGGCAATTTTAGTAGTAATCATGGGATATTTCATTCATTGTACTACCCTGAAACGAAAGAAAGTTGGCGTTGGCATGTCAATATCTAATGGTTGGCAGGCTGCCAATGACTGTTATGATACAGTGATTGGCATGCCAATGGGAAACAAAGGTAGGTGCCAATAACTGTTATACATACTCTTAAAAGTAAAATATTAACTTTTCTATCATTCTTAACATATAAATAGGCCATTTGCAATAATTCAATTACTGAAACAGCTACTTAATATTTTCATAGTCATTGGCAACCCTATAATCATACGTGTTTCACGATACAGTCACTGGCACCCTTCAATTCGTGTTAAATTGAAGATTTGAATTCAACTTAAGCTCTAAATAGCCAAAGACACTTTCAAGAATATGCTAGTGAAGACATAACTTTGAAAAGTTAGCTCAAAACTGAATGAAAACAGATAACAAACCCTTACTCTTAAGAATTTGCTAAGGAATTATAGGTGAAACGTACCGAGTTCACTGACAAAATCCTAGACAACTACCGTGCGTGAATATCTGTCATACGTCACTTAACCACATGGTCCATAGTCCAATCTGTGGATTGAGAGGTTTTCCGCTCATTAGTGCCAACCTAACCCTTGTTTTCGTGAAGTTTCCACGAACTGCCAATAACTGTATCCCTGCCAATGACTGTATACTTTACCTAATTGTACGCATCCAGATTCAATATAATATTGTATTTAAACGGATCAACTACTTTGATGGTGATTTCAAAATGTATACGAAACGGTTTAAAGGATTTATGAGAGTCGTTTGCTGTTGTAGTGTCAAACTATGTTAACAGCTTGGATTTGAGGCCATAAGCCAGTTTACTGTTTACACTCATTTTAACTGATGCACCAAGTTGCCTTTATGTGTATAACGATAGTTAGAATTTCATGATTTTAATATTGTATGTAAGTTAGAAAAGAATCTCTTTTACCTTCAGTTTTGAATACTAACACATTCTTTCTAATAACATAGTGTCGCAATGTTGTGCTGACAACCTGCAGAACTGCTTCCTTGTTATCAAAGCAATGTTGGCCAGATTGTTTTGATAGTCAAGGTTATGCTGAGCAAGTAATAAAATGTGTTTGGCTTAGCTCCTCTGGGTTCAGTTGCCTAGGAGAATCCTGCGTGGGGGTCTCCCTTCACGATGCTGCCCCTGGGGTAGGTCCTAACTCTAACCTAGGTCTCAATCTAAGTCTTAGTTCCAAAGTCAGTTTTTATGTTCTTTTAATTTTAACTTATTTCCAAACTTATTTGCTCTTGCAGTTCTAGTTGTCTCACATTTTATATTCTTTTATTTTTAGCTTACCTTTCAAATAAGATTACTTTAGATAATTAGATTCAGCTCTTAATATTTAATATTCCAAAATCTTGAAGTTACTAGTATGAACACATCTTGTAGAGTCCAGTGACGATGACCTTTTACAGTAGTTTATATGTTTACATTTTAATTTGGATTTGCCTATTTCCTTTCTTAGCTAGTTTGTCATATTTTATTCAAATAAACATAAGTTTTAATTTGGTTTGAGTGCTTTTACTCTACCATCATAAACATGGCCCAGCTCTTTTAGTTTTCAAGGGAACGTTACATGGTAGAGGCCAGGGGCCCAAAACTACTTTGAGTTTTGGGTTTTTCGATCTTCGGTACCTCTCATCAAAACTTCTCACTAAAACTAAACAGATAATTTAAATCTATGATTTCACATTACACTACTCAGTATTCTTACACTCGTCACTACTCTGGAGTTGCGTTACTTTGTTTTGATGTGTTTGCATAATATTCTAGCAGAGCGCTTAGTATGTCACTGTCATTGACACTTTCTAGAGCTGATTCAGTTTCATTTCTGTGTAGTCAGATGTCAAAGCACTAGTAATTCAAATATTCTTACAAATTAAAATATACGATATAAATTCTTTTATTTATGATTTTCAATAGCTAAAGTTTCTTTACTCATAATCTCCTTAAGCCTTTTAGCAAACAAAGAGGGTTTATTAATTAGACTTCCATGTAGTTTTAAAATAAGCATAATATTGAATTAAAATTTAATTTGATCATAATTTGTCCTAGGTGGTTAATAATAGTCTTTCTTAGTATTAACTTTATAGATTTTATTTTACCGCAGTAAATGTCAGTGAGTTTTGAGTTTAGCACATCATCCACATATAGATATTTAGATTATATACATTTCAAGTTTCAATTGCTGTGTAGTTTTGATTTTTGGACATTTAAAAGAGAATTTTGCCGAAGTAAATATGGGCTACTTTCATTCATTCAATTACAGTTCAAGTGATGAATTAGGTTTTATTATTAGACAAAAAGGTAAACTTAATCTGTGGCTATCTTTATTTTTGAGAACTAAATGAGTTTAAATTTATACTTCCATGAAGTTTGGAAGATTTGTTATTATTTGCATATTTATAAAATCTGTTTAGAAACATTTAGGCAATAACTCGCCGAAAGTGGGTTTTGATTAAGTGAGTTCTTTGGTTTTTGAGACAACTAGAATTTGTAGAGCGTTGATTATTCATAAAGTTTAACTAAACTATTTTCGAGTTATAAAATCTACAAAGTTAACCTTACGCAAATCAATGTCTTTTACTAAAAAAAAACTGTTATTATATTTTCATTTTTGTTGGGACCTACCGAACCTTGGGGTAAGCACTTTATGTTGGGAGATAAAGCTGTGGGTATTAGAGTTGTCTTCCATAGCGGATTTTTGGAAGATTTGGCTTCTCCTTGCAATGCGACTTCTTGCCGGGATGGTGAGGACCATCTGCGATGTTCTTGCCGGGATGGCGAGGACCTGACCTGCGATGTTCTTGCCGGGATGGCGAGGACCTGATACTGCGATGTTCTTGCCGGGATGGCGAGGACCTGACTACTGCGATGTTCTTGCCGGGATGGCGAGGACCTGACTACTGCGATGTTCTTGCCGGGATGGCGAGGACCTGACTACTGCGATGTTCTTGCCGGGATGGCGAGGACCTGACTACTGCGATGTTCTTGCCGGGATGGCGAGGACCTGACTACTGCGATGTTCTTGCCGGGATGGCGAGGACCTGACTACTGCGATCTTCTTGCCGGGATGGCGAGGACCTGGATACTACGCGATGTTCTTGCCGGGATGGCGAGGACCTGGATACTGCGATGTTCTTGCCGGGATGGCGAGGACCTGACCTGCGATCTTCTTGCCGGGAGGCGAGGACCTGGATAACGACGTTCTTGCCGGGAGGCGAGGACCTGACTACTGCGATCTTCTTGCCGTGGAGGCGAGGAGCTGGACACTGCGATCTTCTTGCCGGGAGGCGAGGCTGGATACTGCGATCTTCTTGCCGTGGAGGCGAGGAGCTGGACTAATGCGATCTTCTTGCCGTGGAGGCGAGGAGCTGGACAACTGCGATCTTCTTGCCGTGGAGGCGAGGCTGGACACTGCGATCTTCTTGCCGTGGAGGCGAGGAGCTGGACAACTGCGATTTCTTGCCGTGGAGGCGAGGAGCTGGACCTGCAATTTCCTTGCCGTGGAGGCGAGGTGGACAACTGCTGGGAGCGTGTGTCTACTGTTACTCTGCTGGGACGTCGAGGACGACATCGCTGCTGGGATCTTCTCGCTGCCGCGATAATGTCGAATATATTTATTGTACATTTTTATTTTATTTCAATTTAGTTTTAGAACATAACATAGTAGAACCTCTAAGAATAAATTTTCGCTGTAGGAGTCTTATATTCCGACGATGAGGTCATCGTCATGGGCGAAGTAAGAGGGATATAACGATAGTTAGAATATTCATGATTTTAATATTGTATGTAAGTTAGAAAAGAATCTCTTTTACCTTCAGTTTTGAATACTAACACATTCTTTCCAATAACATAGTGTCGCAATGTTGTGCTGACAACCTGCAGAACTGCTTCCTTGTTATCAAAGCAATGTTGGCCAGATTGTTTTGATAGTCAAGGTTATGCTGAGCAAGTAATAAAATGTGTTTGGCTTAGCTCCTCTGGGTTCAGTTGCCTAGGAGAATCCCTGCGTGTGGGTCTCCCTTCACGATGCTGCCCCTGGGGAGGTAGGTCCTAACTCCTAACCTAGGTCTCAATCTAAGTCTTAGTTCCAAAGTCAGTTTTTATGTTCTTTTAATTTTAATTTATTTCCGAAACTTATTTGCTCAGCTCTTGCAGTTCTAGTTGTCTCACATTTTTATAATACTTTTATTTTAGCTTACCTTTCTAAGATTACTTTGATAATTAGATTCAGCTCTTAATATTTAATATTCAAAATCTTGAAGTTACTAGTATGAACATCTTAACGTAGAGTCCAGTGACGATGACCTTTTATAGTAGTTCACATGTTTGACATTTTAATTTGGATTTGCCTATTTCCTTTCTTAGCTAGTTTGTCTTTATTCAAATAAACATAAGTTTTAATTTGGTTTGCGAGTGCTTACTCTACCATCTGGCTACACCAGCCCCGAGCTCTTTAGTTTCAAGGGGACGTTACATGTTTGCAGACTTGTGTAGCCTATTTCTGCATTTATGAAACATATTTTAATTACGTAATGTTATTAATTGTTCAAGAAATGAATAAAACACATTACATTTGACTGGAACACTGAGACTAACCCACTATCAGCAATTAAAAGCTTATTTTTTTGAAATTCAACAAAAGTAGGCCCGCGTCAGAACGAAATTACATAAGTAACATTAATAAGGAATATTAACATAGTACCATCATGCGATTGGTTCTCTAGTGATGAACGGAACGCAATGTGTTTGAGAATGTATTGTCAGCATTAAGCTATTTATACTGCAGAGTGTTTTAAGTGTCTCAAATTAAAAACATAAGGTAGTAATTTTATTATTATTATTACAATAAAAACTTAATACGGGCTACAAGGTTTTTATAGTTAAGCTTAAATAGCTGTTCGTGTCTAAGGCATTGGACGGGTCACAGGTTGCGCAGTGCTTCTAAAAGTAAAACTAATCGAAGAATAAAAAAGAATACAAAAGTTTAAGGGTCTCAGTCAGTCAGTTGCGATACACAGAAACATTCTGAGATCGATAAACGAAGTCAAACCTACAAATGATAGATTAATTACCATATTCCTCGATTGCAAATAAAACTTACTCTTTCAATCACTACCTAGCTAAAATAAAACTTGAACAGAGATCCCGAAAACTCTTTAGGAAGAAATCCTGGAATCTAAAGTTTGATACGAAAAATCTACATCCACATTGCCATCCCACCTTGAAAGAATGAAAGTAAGGAATTAGAATTAACTAAAGGTCGTTAAAACGAGTTAAAACTTACTATCTTCACAAAAAGGACGTATAAAGATTCATTGTGGAATTGCGAATGTAGTATTGTAGTAAAATTATGGCTTGATTCATTAAAGAGCTGAAATAGCAATAAAACTGGCGACGCTTACGGCCTTTTGAATGTTAGAAAGAAATAGTTTGAATTAGAAATATACAATTAGGAGGAAGACAATATATAAGAAATATCGTAATTGAAAAATACATTTAAAATATCAACGAGGATACAAGAAACTTTTACAAACCCTTAAAATCTAAAATAACCAGTTATCAATCTCAAAGTCATTGCCTTGAAATATAGCCGGCATGTTCCGCTTAGTAAATTAAAAGTTAGGCTATTAGTACACTTTACATTTAAGTTGTGTGGGTTTGTCCCAAATTATACAATTTTACAACAAAATGTTGCTTTAAATAATGAATTGTATGCTCATTTAGGGTTTGTGATTAAGGGCGAAATAGAAATACTATACAGGGTGATAGCGCCAATTTCAGGAGTGGGTTCCTTATGCAAAAACAATGAAAAGAGTTCCTATAAATGGGTCCTAAAATTCTTCGTTACCCCGGTAGCCACCATTTTGTAATTTTTACTTAAAACTTATATCTCCAGAACGGTTTGACCGATTGCATTCAAACTTGGTGTGGTGTTTATGTGACACAAGGTCAATTTATGAAAAATAATTATTTCATAAACCTTACAGAAACAAAATGGCGGATGTTTAAATTTTTAAAATTAAAATACCATGAAAATGGCGCGTAATACAAAAAAATTAAAGGAATAAAAAAGTTGTATTTTTGTAATTTTACATAAAGATACAAACTATTTGTCCGAATTTTACATTAATACTTTCATTTTTTGCGTTCTTTTACAACTGGTACATTACCAGTTGATCTTTGATGTTCACCTCTTAGGTGTACAAGTCACACCTGTCAAACAAGTGAATAATATTTACAGTCAGCTGATCCAGAAGTGAGAACTATTACCGCACTAGGTTTAAAAACAGCTGTTTTCAATTTTAATTGTTAACCAGCTGATAGCTAAAAC
>CM032059.1:60995479-61009057 GCA_018831715.1 Matsumurasca onukii
GTGGACAGTGGTGGGTGTGGGGAGTAGGTTGATCCGTGAGCAGACAGCGGCAACTGAGGTTGTAGTCTCTCCAAGTGATAACCGACACCTGGGTCTCTTTGACACCAGACTGTTGATCTGTGGAACAATGCTGAGGTAGTCCAGCAGCATAGCTCCTTGCTGACCCCAGTTGCTGATCACCTGGTGGTGTGATGACAGCTGCCTCAGCAACCCACCAAGATAGTCGACTTGTCTGCAAAATCAGAGATGCACGCATGCGAGGTAATCTTGTGGAGTAGTCAAAAAATTGATTTTATGATGTCGGAAAAGTTTCTTTGCTATCCTTAATGCTTCCCTTCAGTAAATTTAACCTTAAGGCATTTGAACAATTAACAATAGCTATTGTGTTGACAAGGTGAAGATGATAGTAAAAGTGGTGAAATGAATGAATGAATTACAGAAATGTGATTAGTGCTATGATACTGTATCTTCTCACTGTTAAATATGTGAGGGTTCTGTATAAATATATTAAAATATATTTTTCTGAAGAAAAAAATGATATATAGCTTATTAAGGAAATTTAAACTCCTTCAGTAAATTGCACAGAGTAAGGAGCCATAGCCAGCAAGTGGGTTTTTCTTAAGTTTTATTTTGAACTGTGAGCCAGGATCTGGACATGTAGCTTTAACTTCTAAAGGGAAGTTTGTTCACCAATTTTACACCAGCTTGTATAGGTAATTTGTTATGTATATTCAATCGGTGGCAATTTCCGCCTGTAATAATTTCAGACTTTAGATCAGTATTGTGAAAATGTATATCTTGACCCTTTAATAACTTTACATTTTGAAACACAAAATACAATTGTCTCATAATGTATAATGCCGGCAATGTCAGAATTTTCAAACTCTTAAAATAGTTTCTACATGACACGCCAGAGAGTAATTTGCAAAATGATACTGTAACGGCTGTTTTTTGGAGAACAAATGCTCTTAGTAATTTAGTTTCAAGCACAGCTACCCTAGTAGAATATTATGCCATAGGAGAGATGAGGCTGTATTACTTGCCAAAATAGATTATTTTAGAAGAATTTTAGAGGAACATAAACCTTAGCTTTCTTAATAAAAAAATCCCCTGACGATACCTTTTAATACTACATGGTTTACATGATTATCCTTAGCATAACGATTTATCAATGTAGATTCCTAAAACTTTGAGCAATCAATCTCATTGATAAGTTGGTCTCCTAACATTAATTGACGCTTTTTCATTTGCTGTGGGTAAAATGACCAAGACTGAAGTTTATAAACACGCTTTGGCTCCAAATTGGTTTTAAGATTTAGATTGTCAAAATACTGAACACACGAGTTTAAATTTTCAAGCAGATATCTCCAAGCTTCAATAGTTTGAGAGCTAAAGGTCAGGAAGTCCCAAAGTATTGGACTATATCTACAGGTTTTGAAGGGGAGTATTTACAGTTATTGATAAATAATTAAAACAATATGGCCCTAGAATAGAAACCTTGAGGAACACTGAATTTGAGTTCTTTAGGATCTGAGATTATATTTGAAACTGATAATGGCCTGTCCTATTGGATAGATAGCTTTCAATCCATTTTAGTGGAGTCCCTCTCACTCCTATATCATTAAGTGTTGTTAGTAAAAATTTGTGATGGACACAATCAAATGCCTTTGATAGGTCTAAAAATATACTCATTGTTTTCATTTTTCTATCCATGCCCTTAACAACAAATTCCATAAATTTATTTATGGCATCTGAAGTGCATTTACCTTTTGAAATCCAAATTGGGTGTTAGTAATGCTATTATTAAATTCAAGAAAAGAACTCAGCCTATTATAATAAACCTTTTCAAATACTTTGCCTAAAACTGGGAGTAGTGCAATCGGTCTGTAATTTCCCATATTAGTAGAAGACCCTTTTTGTAAATCGAACAACTTTTAGCCATTTTGAAAACCTTAGTTTTCAATAGTTGAAAACAACAACAATAGTTGAAAACCTTGAGGCGGTTTCAAGAACTATTGAACAAGCTCAAGAATAGATACTTGGTAGGGGTCGATGGATGATGATAGTAAAGAAAAAATGCCCAAGGTACACTGAGCCTCGAGGTACAATTGTATCAGTCTAAGTAGCAGATACTGTATCTCTTCACTGTTAAATATGTTTGTTGTAAATTCTGTTATAAATATATTTTACAAAAATACATTTTCTGAAGAGAGCAAAAATGTCTAGTGATAATTTACTAGATGATATAAACATGCAGACAGTGGGATTGTGGTGGTGAGTGACTTACGTTGATGATGGCTTTCGTGCAATGTGTTCAATGATGACTTTGTGAGCTTGGTTCCACTGGGCAGCCTTCAGCAGAAATTCAGTGACATCTTTGTGTCTGTAAACACACACAACATAGTGACGACTTCAGTTACCATCTGTTGCAAAATTACAATGTTTGTTACCGTTATTGACCATCTCTAGACTTCCGTCAGGGTTGTGAAAATCATGATATTCATGACCAGCCTTTACAAAAACTCCTGGTTTAGGGACAAAATTCCTGCCATTTTCTTGAACATAAAAAGTTACCCATATTTAAAAAAATGTTTATGGAAAATCAAATTTGATAATCTGAAGAGCCACATTGAAGAGGTCTGTACACATGGAGTTCTACTGTAGTTGGTCAAAATGGGGATTAATTCTCCTCGATTATTCAGGTTCGAAGGTAAGGGTTGATAAACACTTACTGGAAGTGAGAGGTGGCGAAGGTGGCCTTGGCCTGGTAGACCCACTGTGCCGGCACCTTCAGCTTGTCAATGAGAAACTGTTCTCGCTCCGGGTCCGTGTACAGATCCACATGTCTGCCCAGCATGTCCATCACGGCTCGAGTACGACTGCAACCATCACACATAACACTTACACCCTGCCCTCATCTTATAGACCACGCTGTCTTCTGGATACCTTTGGAAAGCTTTTGGAGCACTTGTTACTCAAGAGACTGGTGGACAAAATAGTCTTCAGGAGGACTGACGGAAAATCAATTTGGCTTCCAATCTGGTCGGCCCACTGTTGATGCTGTACAAGAGGTGATGAGTCCGGTGGATTGTGCTGTCAGGGGTACATTAAGAAGAAGATGCATCTTGGTTGTCATCACACCGGAAATTCGAAATGTGCTTAGCAGTGTATCTTAAATAACCATCCTTGAGAGTCTCGAGAGGCGAGGAATCAGTCCCTATCTCTTGAGAATGATTCAGCAGTATTTGAAGGGGCAAGTAGATCTGCCCCCATTTACTTCAGATAAGAGAGGTTCTACTGTACTTTAAAACGGTAAAATTACAACACCTGTCTTTCCTGAGAGTTTCCAGTCGCTAAACACCCTGGTCAGGAGATGGAGCCCCCTCAAACTCACTTTCTTAACTAAACAACAAGTCGTTATAAAGCTATGAAATTTTCAGCAGAGCTTTCTCTAGACTTTGAAAACGCAGATCTAGTCTAATTATTTCCAATGCTTTTACTTTACAAACGTTTCAACTGACTATTACGGTATGCATATTACTGACTTGGTTGTGTCGGGGATGTGCATGAGGGCAAAGACGGCCCAGTGCCACAGTCCGTGAGCCTCCAGCTGAGCAGCAAACATAGTGTGAATGTTGGCGGCACTGAGCGCCGAGATGTGAGAGTAGCCGAGTGCCTCCACTGTGCGCAACAGTAGCCAGCTAAACACAACCACATTCATACTCACTTGGATTACCATCATACATGCAATTATTAGAAAGATTAATTTATTAGCATTTTTATATTGTTATCAAATTAACATTTAGCGTTTTTAATGTCGCTAACCGAAGAGGACCAGATTAAAACAAAACTTCAATGACTAAAAGAAATACATTCACACTTAGTGTAACAAAAAGAAAACATGAAAGAAAAACTGAACTGGAATTTGATAGCAGATTAGGTGGGTTGGATAGTGTAATGGTAACACATAGACACATTAATTTTCTTACAAACATATTTTAGGACTTTTCTGGTAGGGGGGATTATTTAAGTGAAAGGACCATTGAAAGGGAGTTTTCAGCAGATCTGGTGATTAAAAGGGATTTTCAAACTAAGTATTTGTCACGTTTTGATCACTTTACTATCGCTAATCAATTTTCTAGGCAAATTCCTACTAAAACAGGGTTCCCACTCTTTTCCAAAAATAAAATGCACGGGTGTTTCACGGTTTTCCAGGTCCAACCATATTGAAATTCACGGTTTAATTTAACCGCACGAATAATCAAATAATAATTCACGGAATAAAAAGCTACATTTTTTCAGGTTATACGGTGGTTACTTGCCTTTTTACAGTCTAACTACAAAGCATAAAATACACAATAATGGGTACGAATTGAAACCCACTACTGTCAACACTTATGTAATTTAAATTCATTACATCGCCATCGTGGAAGTGGCGACTATACAGGCGTGCAGACTGCAGACTTTAGGTGGGAACAACAAGAGTGGAAAGGAACGAGGGGCTAGGCAAGGATGGCGAGCAGAGTGGGAGGAAAGGGACGCACATTATCTCATTTACGTGTTATTCTTCAGTACCAGTATGCTATGACGTCACCTTTCAACACACGCACAAAAACAAGGCAAGAAGACGAACAAACTGAGAGATTGAAGATTAGTGAAGGCAAAAGATAGGGTTGGATCTCTGTGGGTGTGAGGTCGTTATCAGTCAAATAAGCTGTAGGGGACAAAACTGTGTACCTGACCGATGTCTACGCCAGTTTTCATACCTGACTCTTGTTTGAGTGTGTTTGTGTGTGTGTGTGCATGTGTCTGTTGTGTGCGTGCGTGTACTCGAGACTGCCTGTGCACTACTATAGCTTCCTTATCTTACCAGGTCTTTCTTATCTCCCCTATCCAACACTGTTTGTCCCACGCTGAGTCCTTTTAAAAAAAAAATAACCTCATCCTATCTATATCGTAACTACTAGACCCAACCAACCTCAACGTAAGGAAAAATACAATACGTAGTGCGAACAAGTAGGGGTGGGCAAGTCCATTGACCGGGAATTCCTCGAGAATTTTATTTTCCGTAAGCGGCGGGATCCTGAAATTAACGGGACATTTTTGGCGAAATTATTTGGAATTTTGTATATTTTATTGTATGGGTTTTAGTAGGGATGAGTGGGTTCTCGGTTCCACGGTTCTCGGTTGAACGAACCGAGGCCGAAATGACAAAGAAAGTCGGTTCGGAACCGACGATAAAGAAATAACACATTGGGTTTAGGGGTGTGCGGTAGTCGATGTATTGAGTCGAGTTTGAGTATTCCGCTACTTCGAACTTCGGCTCGACCTGATCGGTAAAATTTGGTCGAGTAATTTGCCGTGAGCGGTATCCAGTCGTGATTTCACCGCTGGTTAGCGGAGTCAAGAGATCGCCGTGAACGATATGAGTCGTGAATTCGCGGCGTTAGCGAGTCGGGAGATCGCCGCGAAGAATTATCGAGAATCGTGATTTCACCATGAGCGTTAAGCGAGTCAAAGTCGCCCTTGAAATGATATCAGTCGTGATTTCAAGCGATCGTTAGCGAGGAATCAGAATTACCATGAAGCGATATCCGAAGTCGTGATTTCAATCTGTCGTTAGCGGAGTCAGAAATCGCCGTAACGGTACTGAAGTTGTGATTTCACAGCGAGTTACCGAGAATGTCGCCCTTGAAGCGGTATCGGTCGTGATTTTACGGCCGTTACGAGTCAAGAAAGATAAGCACGACGGTATCTCTAAAAAAAGGGTTTGCCTTGAAACAATTACTGCTCTGGAATAAAAGTGCAGAAAATATAACAGAAAGTTATAAAGTTGAGTCAAATTTTGTGGATTTAATTTATTTAATGTTTTATTTTGGTTTTGTTTAGTCTTTTTACTGTTTGTTTTAAACGTTAACAAAGTCTTTCTTTAATTTTGTTTGTGTGGGTTTTAATGTCATATATATATATATATTTATTTTTCATATATATATATATATATATATATATATAGGAAAAGGAGGATCCACAAAAAGGAATACTGTATATGTGAAGAAATTAAATAAATAACTAAGTATCCTTTCAAAAACATTTATTACCACTGACCGGTTTTAAGGATTACCTCATCATCGGGTGGTGTGTACACAAATAAAATAGTTTCATATTTATACCGTTATAAATATCAGACCAATTCTAAGGTCTGATCAAGCGTATCTTTGAAGATCACATGTCTAAGAGTTAAGTTATTAAGTTACACTACCGGTTTGAGCTGTGTGATTACTTGACTTATGTCCATTGATTCCTAGCGGGAGACCGGGTTCAAATCGGTTCGGTCCAAATATTTTGTCTTCAAATTTATTTAATAATAAATTAGCTATTTAGCATTTATACAAATTAAGATCTATAATAAGTCATTTTGACACAGTATTAAAATTCTGTTTGTAATATTTCCAGCTTGTTGATTTAAAGTCACTATTTATTAGTCACATGTTTGGGATAAAAACATTCAGATTTAAGTACTTATTTGAGGGCAGAAATAGTTGGGCGGATGGTGTAGTGGTTTGCATAACCGCCCGACAGCGGAACCGGGTTCAAATCGGTTAGGTCCAAATATTTTTGTCTTCAAATTTATATAAATATATATATATATGTTCATATTTAATTAATTTAAACTAATAATAATTTTCAAAAAATTCCATAATGAACTTGTTTTTAATACCTAGCTAATACTTTCATTCGAAAACTCAAGCTTTTTAAAAACTAGACTTGAACTAAAAAATGGTACTTGCACACCCTATATTTTGGTTTAATATTTTCTGGTAGGCATAGGTTAGTTAAATTTTTTATTTGACTTGTAATGTTTTAGGTTATTTTGATGTTGGTGTGGTCTAGCTAGCTATAGCTTGACATTATATTTTTCACTCGTTTAATGTCAAATACATTTTCATTTCTCTTTAGCTGTAAATAATTAATACACAATTATAAAGGTTTTATTATATTATGTTAAAAAAATACTTTTGGCAATATTTGATTAAAACAACTTTTCCACCTATACCATGACTAGTTTATCAACTCTAGTCAAAATATTTAAACATTTTATTTTTGTAAGTTTTCTGCAAAATCATATTTTTCTTTGATATTTCCGCTCAAAATTTCCCAAAACTCAAGCAGGAAAAAAATTCCTTGAGTTGAAATTTCAATCCACTTCCCACCCTCTGAACAAGTAACCTGAGTCACTTGTCACTTGTGGGCCTTTTCATCTATCTGATTAACCAGAAATTAAAAACATTGGACCTGAGTCTTAAGTTTGAATTAGCTATATTATAATTTATAAGACACGTAAATATAATTTAATGTTGTGTTTATTGATATTTGAATAAAGAGCTGTGTCGGAGCAGAATTTGGGGTCCGAGACAGAAGGGAGGGATTTTGCAAAAATCTGGGATTTGAGAACGGGAAAAGCTGACAAATAGACATATTAAGGAAATATTAACTAAAAATGAGTTTCTTCAGTCAATTTATTTTTGTGTGTGATCAATCGGTTGTTTGTGGCTCACAACACCGTGCAGTTTAAAAATCAAAATTCTCAAAGTACACCACAACTATTACATAACCCACTCACCCTCACCCATTTACAATGAATAACACTCACTTAGCCCAAAACATTGCAAAAACAGTTGGGCAGAGTCGGGAGTATGATTACAAAAGGATCGTAAATCACAATGAAGTTGCCGCTAATGTAAGGAGTGAGAGAAAAGAAATGAGCCTGTTGAGCTACCAGCGCACAGAGATGAGGGTGAAGGCAAGAAAAGACAGTTGGAAGGACAAGGAAAGAGAAAGGAAGGCAGAGAGGAAGACAGCAGCTGCTGTGTGTGAGCATCAGTGTGGGACAGCTGCATACTTATAAGCTGGCTACTATGTCATAAGTTGTTGCTAGGCAACCACATAGGGATGGGGTTACATAACCAATCACAGCATTTTCTCTGTATACATGTGATAAAGTGGGATCGGGCTTTGAGAAGTTTATTGGGTTAGTTATTTCCTTATCTCATTTATATTTACTCAATGATGAATTTCAGTTGACAAATAATGTTTTTAGAGTTGGTAACCCTCTATCTGTATTTTTCGAATTACAGTAAATTGCAAGATTTAAGAACAATAAAATACAATATTATGCAAACTAGAAGCATCTACTAAGAGTACTAAGAGTAATGGATGTTTGGTTCTGTCTGAGATGGTTATCAAGCTAACATGGCGGTGGCTGCGGTCTCCATTGAAAATGCACTCAGAACAGAAGGGGCCGGAGTTAGACAATAGACAATATTCTTTATTTACATATTCATGGAGAACAGTACATGCGTCAAAATGGTTTTAAGAAAAATATGTTATACAATGCAATATATGTATTCGTCATTAGTTGCTGTTCTGGGTGGTAGAGTTCTGTTGGTCAGGAAGTCTTTCTCTGAGTAGAAGGGTCTCTCCTGGAGCCACAAAGTCAGCTGTCTCTTGAGATGTTGTGGGTCTTGGGCTTTCAAGTATTCAGGAAGGTGGTTGAAAAAGAGAGCTCCTTTGTAGACGGCTTATGGCGTGTCTAGTGTTGTGTTGGTGTTGATTGTGGTGTCTTGGTTGCTGGGTGCTGACTGCATGCATGATGGTCTCCACGGATATACAGTGAGATAACTGTGAGAATTTTGAAGTGTTTGAAGTGTTCTTGGCAGCTGTCAAGGCGTGGTATATTTGCTAGGCATCGAATGGCTCTCTTCTGTTGGATGAGGACTTTCCCAAGTTGGTCTCTGCTGCCCTCCCAGGTGGCTATGCCATACCTGAGGTGGGACTCAAACAGTGCAAAATAAGCAGTTTTGGCTGTGTCCAGACCACTTATGTGGTTGATTCTCCGATGACATGGATGCTTGATGATAGTCTTTTGCACAGATGTTGTATGCGGGATCAAGACAGTTTCAGTCAATTGTGATGCCAAGGTATTTTGTTGTAGTGGTTGATTCTAAGCCTGGAAGAGGGTGTATTTCTTGATTTTTATTCTTTGTAGTGAAACCTAGTTGTACAGTTTTGTCCTCGTTTAAGACAAGGTCGTTTTGAAAGCAATATTGTTTGGTTCTGTTTAATTGTAAGGTTGTGCTGTTTTCTAGTCTGTCTGGGTTTCTGTCTGAGAGTGTAATGACTGTATCGTCTGCATACATTACTGTGTGGCATGTGTCTTGCAGCCAGCTTGGTAGGTCGTTTGTAAGAAGAAGGAAGAGCACTGGCCAGTACGGACCCTGCGGTACTCCCTCTTTATACAAGCTACCTCAGAGCATATTTTCTGTTTGATACTGTCTCGGAATGGTTTATTTCCACAAGCTGTATCCTTTCCTTTAAGTAGCTCCAAACCATTTTGCTTCTTGATCTTCAATGCCTAGGTGTCCAAGTTTTTTAGTAGCTGGTCATGATTCAGGCAGTCAAATGCTTTGCTAAAGTCTAAAAACAGACTGTTCACAATGCATCCATCTTCCAGCTGGTCTATTATGTGTTCCATAAGTTGTATTATGGCAGTGGTTGTGGATCTTCCTTTTAGAAAACCATGCTGCTGGTTTGTGAGGAGGCTATGGTTTTCCAGGTGGGTTGTGAGTCTATGGAGGACAATTTTTTCAAATATTTTGGAAAAGGAAGAGATTAGTGAAATGGGCCTGTAGCTGCTTGTTTGTGTTTTCGGTCCTTTTTTGTATTTTGGGTAGACTTTAGCTATTTTCAGTTTTGATGGAAAGGTTCCTTGCTTTAGGGATTTATTTATCAAAATTGTGATGGAATTGCTATTTCTGCTTTGCATTTCTTTATGAGTTTGGCAGAATTCCATCAGTGCGGAGGAAGTTTTTGGCTTTAGTGATTCTATTGCTTTGATTACTTCTCTGTGTGTTGCTGGTAGGAAATGTAGTTTGTTATTTGCAATTTGCTGTGTCGTGTAAGTGTTTGAAGAATTTGGCATGATGTTACTGTTTTGGATTGTTTGCTCTGCTATTGTAGAAAAATATTTGTTGAAGTGGTTTGCAATTTGGATTGGGTCGCTTGTTAGTTGGTGATTTATTTGAACCTTTAGTTGATGATCTTGGTTTGATGCTGCGTTTCTTTCATTGTTAATAATCTGCCACAAAGCCTTTGATTTATTGTCTGCTTGGTTTATATGAGCTGCTGTTTGCTCTTTTCTTAGGCTTTTTAGCTTCAGGTCATTGTCTTTTTTCCTGTCTGCTGTTTTGCCTTGTCTGCTCTAAGCCCTGTCGTTGTTCTTTCTCAAGAGCAGTGATGTAAGCGTTTTTGAGTCTTCTGCACTCATCGTCCCAGTGCTTCTTTTTGACCCTTTGTCTGCAGTTCATCAGCCTTAGTGGACATGTTTTGTTTAATATTTGTTGTACGATGTTATGGAAATTTTATAGGCCTGGTTTGCTTCTTCTGTGTGGATTACATTTTCCCAGTTTTGAGTTTTAAGTTTTGCTTTAAGAGGTGTTTCTTTTTTTGTGTAAACAGTCTCTTTTCTTCTTTATCACTTTAGAAATGGTTTTGAGTAGGTCAATTTCAGCTATTTGTGCTGTATGGTCAGAAAGCCTGATGTGATTACTAAAGTTTTGATTTTTCAGGGTTCATGTTTGTGCAGATCCAGTCTATTGATTTTGAGGTTTCTGATGTGATTCGTGTGGGTGGAAGTTTTAGCCTAACTATACTGTATGCAAGGTTCTTCTAATTTAAGCGTTGTTGTTGTTTTCTGTCATGTTGTCTACATTTATATCCCCATTAGAACAGTTTGTTTGTTTGTTTGCAAACTCATATGTTGGTTGGTTGTTAACGAACTGCTCGGCCACTAGTTCCTTATCTTATCTCCACCAGAAGTACACACTCCGACAAAAAATACTTGGAAGTACAAAATACAATTTCGGTGGAAAAACACCAGCAGTTTTACTTCCCATCCTGAAATTTTGGTACTAGGAGGAGGGTTTAGGAAATAATATCGATCCTGTCTGATACGAAAATCCAGGATCCGCACAGCTCTAATTACATTAACAAATTTGATCAAAACATCAATATTTTCATGTTTTAGATTTTTATTTAGTGAAATTTTACTTTTCAAGGTTTTAGTCAAAATTCACGGGTAAATCCACGGTTTTCACGGTTCATAAAATTCACAGCTAATTCCCGTTTTCCACGGTTCTCACGGTCCAGTGGGAACCCTGTAAGCAGTAACCACAAAACAAATCTAATTAAAACTACTTTTAAATGGATACATTTTTAAGAAATAAGGTGAATTTTCAAGGAGAAAGAGGATAGTAGCTAACTTACCTAAGAAAAAAGTTTAGGGGCCAACAAAAATATAGGCACACTGAAGAGTTACACACAAAATTCACTGATATTTAGCCCTTACTAAGGGCTTTTATCAAAAGCACAGAGTTCTTAACACTAAACAAAAAAACAAAATGGCCACTTGTTGTTGTCTGACTTCTTCTACTGCTCTGCTCTTGATCTAAGGTGCCAACTGTACAACTTAAGTTCACTAATGTTTGGTAAATGTCTATTGTCACTGATGATATAAAAAGCTAGCTGGGAGAAGGAATAGGATTAGGTGATTGGAGTAGGTTTATCTGATGTTGAGGTTTGGGGGTGATCTGGAGTTAGTTATGTGTTGGTAGGCTAATTCCCATCTTCTGAGCATGGAGGGTTGCATTGGTCTTTAGGTAGTGACTTTAAGGCTTTGGTGGTAAAACATGAGTCGAAATCCAGGTTATGGTATTCGTTTTGAATTTTTTTGCGTCCTGTCTGTGGTTGTTCATCTGGTGCGAAGGCTGTTGGTGGTGAAGACCTCATTACTGTGCTTGGCATTGTTTGCACTGGAGTTGATAGACTAAATTTTCTGTTTTACAGGTAAGGTGGCCTCTGATGGGGTATTCTTTGTTATATGAAGTGCTACTGAAGGTGGTGGTTGGGATGTTGATATACAGGTTCTGCACCTTTTTTTCTAGGCAGGGGTAAGAGCCTGGCGAGGGAGCTCTCTCTCTGGTTGTACAGAAGGGTCAGGAAGTTTTGGGTGAACTAGGATGTTTTAAGGTTAGGTGGTTGCGGTAAATCACTGTGGGGAGGTTTTCTAGGAGGTCTTTTGTCTGGGTGGATGACTGAAGAATTTTGAATCAGATTTCAAAAGGGTGTTGAGAGAATGTGCAGGCCTGGGTGGTATGTGGTGATCAGATTTCTGGTCGTTGAGGTTTCCTTTGTTTTATTGGTGTCTCTCTGTGCAGCTGCTATTTGGGATTTGACTAGGCCTGTGGGATAGCCTCTGTTGGTGAAGGCCTTCTGTAATTGGTTATTGTAAGTTTTAAGTTTGGGCTCATCTGAACAGATTCTTTTGCCTCTAAGGGCTGGGCTGTAGGAAAGCGATCTTTGGTGTTTTTAGGGTGATGGCTGTTGAAATGAAGGTATTGTGATGGTTTGTGGGTTTCAAGTATACAGAAGTGATGATGGAGCGTTGGAAAGTTCTCATGAACATCAAGAAAAGGAACTGAATTTTCTGAGAGGGGTCCAGGTGAATTTAAGTGGTGAGAAGTGGTTGAGTTGATCCAGAAACTGGTTGAGTCTGTCTTTTCATTGAGTCCAGATTATGAATATGTCGTCTATGTATCTGTACCAGCATGTGGGGGAGAGAGGTTGGTTTCTGAGATAGATCAAGACAGCAAACATTAGAAGAGATCAGACAACAACAAGTGGCCATTTTGTTTTTTTGTGTTTAGTGTTAAGAACTCTGTGCTTTGATCAAGCCCCAAGTAAGGGCGAAATATCAGTAATTTTGTGTGTAACTCTTCAGTGTGCTATTTTTTGTTGGCTAAACTTTTTTCTTAGGTAAGCTAGCTACTATCCTCTTTCTCCTTGAATTCACCTAATGTTTAGCCATAAGGCTCTTCCTTTCAAACCTAACCTTTTAAAAATAAATGAGTTATTTCAATCTTTTTTGTTGTTTTAATGTTTGCAAATCTTTGTAATTACACAAATTTTTTAACATGTTAATAATATGAAATCATATTGGCATTATGTGTTACCTGAGGCGATAGTCGAGTGGGTCAGCAGAGTGAGTGTGCCGGGGTTGAGGTGGGGCCAAGGGGGTGAGCTCGACAGCTGAACAGCTTCAACAGATGGTAACACACATCGTAGATGACTCTGCCACCACAAGTCTCCCACTCCAAGTGCGCCCGGCGTGGGACTGGCGTGAGCTTGCTCATCGTCGAGAATGCAGCCTCATAGCATGAGAATGCGTCTGTTATCGAGCTTACCGACGAGCAGATATACCTGTCGACACATCACGAACCTAATAATATTAATTCTTTAATTAAATTTTGATTTTAAAACTCACACAAGATTTGAGTTTAGCATCATAGTTGATCACGGTTTTTACACTTTTAGATGCGTCTTGATGCAGCGGGTTGGCATGTAGAAGATGTTAAAGTATATTTTTACAGTGCATTTTTTAAACAAGATCCCTGTTTGAAGTGAAAAATCATCAATCAAGGTTGTCTAAAAACAATCCATTAAAAGCTAAACCAAAAAAAAAAC
>CM032059.1:61016891-61042545 GCA_018831715.1 Matsumurasca onukii
ACATAACACAAAGCATTATTTAAAGAACTAGCCTAAAATTAATCAGTGCAAGCTGACCAATCACCCTCCATCATGTAACCTTAGATTTTTCTTTTTTTCCACTGTTAACCCTTATAACCCTAACCGACGATATATCGCTGACAAAACCCCGACGATATATATCTCTCGATGTATATTGCCGCAACAAACCCCTCACGGGCGATATATCATCGGCACAGTCTCGCTGTATATACCAGTTGTTATATTATTGCTCTCGAAGTCGAATTTTATATTTTCTGAAGGAAATTTAATTAGCTATAACAATATAACTTTTGTATAGTACTAGGGATGGTCGGTTCCAATTTTATGCAGGTTATCGGTTCTTCAGCCATTTCGGTTATCGAATGGGTTCTTTCCTGGTTTGTATGCAGTACTTGCTTATTCGAAGTCGAGTTCGTTTATTCTTTCCTTAGCATCGAACTTTAGCTTAAGTAATTAAAGCTCTAATTTGGTCGAGTAATTTCCGCAAACGGTCGGTCGGATTTTACCGCAGAAATGCAAGCTATTCAAGAAATCGGGAACGGGTACCGGATTGTATCACCGCTGGCGTTACCGAGAGTCAAAAGATCGCCGCTAACGGTACCGGGTTGTGGATTTCACCGCGCACGAGTCGATCTCCGCGCGAACGGTATCAAGTCGTGATTCACCCGACAGAAGGCGGAGTCAAGAAACGCCGCTAACGGCACCGGGTTGTGATTTCACCGTGGGCTACCGAGAGTCAAGAAATCGCCAACGGTATCAAGTCGATTTTACCGCTGAGAGCGTTTTCGGAGCCAAGAAATCGCCGCTAACGGGCAACCGGTTGTGATTTCACCGCGGTGTTACCGAGAGTCAAAAATCGCCACAACGGGTCAAGTCGCGATTTACCGCCAGCGCAGAAGGGAGTCAAGAACCGCCAACGTACCGAATTTTGTTATTTCACCGCTGGCTACTGGTGAGTCAAGAGATCGCCACAACGTATCGCGGGATGTCAACGCCAGCACAGAAGGAGTCGCGCAACGCCAACGGTACCGGGTTGTGGGATTTCACCGCCGCTACCGAGTCACTAGAGAGCCGCCAACGGTATCGGGTTGATTTTGTACCGCGAAGGCATGGGAGTCAAGAAATCGCCGCCAACGGGTAACCGGTTGTGATTTACCAGCGCAGCGCACGAGTCAAAAGATTGCCGCTAACGGTACCAAGTTGATTTCACCGCTGGCGCACGAGTCGAGATCGCCGCCAACGTATCAAGTCGCGGATTTCAACGCCATTAAGTAGGAGTCAGTCAAGAATCGCCGCAACGGTACCGGAAGGTTGTGATTTCACCTGTGGGCGCACGAGTCAAGAATCGCCACGAACGGTATCGGGTCGCGATTTTACCGCCGAAGGCATGAGTCAAGAATGCCGCCAACGGCAAATTCTAAGTTGTGATTTACCGGGCGTGGTGTTACCCGAGTCAAAAAATCGCCAGCAACGTATCGGGTCGCGGATTTTACCGCTGAAGGCATGTGGAGTCAAGAAATCGCTGCTAACGGGTACCGGCTAGGATTTCACCGCTGGCGCTACGGTGACTCAAGAGATCGCCGCTAACGGTATCGGGTCGATGTCAACGCCATCGCGATGGGAGTCAAGAAATCGCCGCATTAACGGTACCGGTTGTGATTTCACCTGGCGCTATCGAGTCAAGAGATCGCCGCAACGGTATCGGGTCGCGGATTTTACCGCCAGCGCAGTGGGAGTCAAGAAATCGCCGCTAACGGTACCGGTGTGGTAGATTTCACCATCGAACCGAGCGTTTAGCCTTTACGGTCATCGTTGTCGCCCGCAAGAACTGTGGAACTGATAACCCTGAACCGAACTCACCCATCCCTGTGGTATAGTACTACCTAGGTATATCACTTGACTAAAAACGCAAAAGATCAAGTAGGTTTCTATACGCTCTGAAAACAAAACGGCGACATCTGTCAGCTGTCTGCTAACTAACGCATGCTTTTGTCTTTGTGAACTGTTTACGATTTTACTGTTGCTTTAACGTATAGTTTAGTTTTATAGTTTAAATTAATATCTTTAGTTTTATTATTACATTTTAGTTTATTTGTTATATTTCTACCTTAGTGCAAGTGTTGTTGGCCTAATATAGAGGACTAACGATCTCACCAATAGGCTTAGTGAGATTGGACAGGGAGCTGTTGCAAGACTATTCCTGTGATGATTGGGACATGAGTGATGAGGCATTATTTTCATGATAGATGCGGATCCCACTACTCCCCAGAAGAAAATATTCAGATATTTCTATCTGGAACATCCTCATCAGCCCAGGTAGGCCGATTCTCACACCCAGGACTGCTGGGCCTAAAAACCTAAACTTCAAAAGTACAAGATAGGCTTTTCGCCCTGCACAGCCGGTTACAGGTTCTAAGTGAAAGCTCATCTCAGATGGGGAAGAATCTGGAAAGCATGAAATATGGGAAGGTATAAATGAAGTCTAATAACCTAAGAGTTTACCCATGAGTTTGGTTTTCATGAGATGCCTGGGCCCAAACATTGCCACCAGAAACTGACAAATCCACTCAACTTCTTTTCACTGAAACTCCATGATTCGTTATAGACTAACCGCCACGCTTAATCAAACCGATTTGCAAAGAGAGACACTTCATCACCATAGCTTTTTGAGAAACCAATCTGACGTCAATAAATCAAAATCTTATTGCAGTAACTGAATATGGGCCTGATTAGAAAACCCTATACATCTTTACTGGTCAACTAGTACAGTTTCAGGCTATTGACCTTTTATTTTGGCCGATGTCACAAGGAGCCCATTTGAACATCTACTAAGTTTTTTTTATGTTGTAAATAATGAATTGCTTCCAAAGTAGGTGTTTCAAATTATGATCCATCACAGAAATTTCTTAAACCTGTATAAAACAACCTTTTCACTCAGGAGGTGCTGAGCAGGTTTTTTTTTTAGGTCGAGACGAAGTTCGAGTAGAATAAGCCAAAATCTCAGAATCAGATTGAGACAAAAAATTTTAATGTTGATAATTTTTCCGCTTTATTTGTTTGTTTCTTTGCTATTAAGTATGAAGAATGTGACAGTTATTTTGAATAGGGGCAATCAATTTCACGCCACGATTTTATCAAATTATAACTGCGAGCGGGGAAGGTTAACTGTACAGCGATAATACTCATACAGTAAATTCCGGTACTTATTCACTTTAAGACAAATGTTTGTAAATAACCGCAACAGTACAAAGATTATATGCTGACACTTTGACACAAAAATATATTGGCAAATAGGTGCAAGTTAATTGAAACTGGAGAACAGTACCTGGTGTATAGTGTTCACGGCACTCAGATGAAGGGGGAGATGCCTGCTGTGACCAGTAGACAGAACCAGCCATGGACCCTGAAGCTGGCGGAGAGTGGAGCCGTAGATGATGAGGGGATGCTGAAGAGGTGTCAATATCCACAAAAATGCACTGAACACTGAGCACTTAGAAACTAACTTGCACCTTTGTTTGGATTGTAAAAATAACGTAAAACTGTTCCTCAACGGTAAAAAACGGACTTTTCTACTTTAAACTTGTCCATTCACGTGAAGTCCGCACGTGGTCGAAATAAAAATCACTTTAAAGTATGTACAGCTTTAAACCGCGTATAGTAGTGCGTATATACAGTTCATATAACACTTATTACGTCATGGACGCAAAGTGAAGCGAAAAGAAATTAAAAAGAAGAAATGTCTTCATGAAAATATGACCGCGATGCACGGGAGTCAGCGTGATCAGAGAGCTCGACGGTAACTGACTGTTTCGACTGGTGCGATACTATAGGTCGGCCCCTAGCTTATCTATGTACAGGTTGAAACAGTCTTATTGCACAGGAAAGGCATTGTTTAAACAAGCAAGGTTTGACTGAGTTAAGTCGCTCGAGACAAGCCTAGAGATTAGAGAATATAGTGTTTAGACATGTATAATACTGTCCATGCCGGGCCCCGTGAATCGCGGAGAGATTCGCAATAAAAATGATAAAATATAAGTCTTGGAATGATAAAGAGTCTTGAACTACTGAGGGAAAGGCGAGATCTTGTCGACAGGGCGCTTGAGCTGTCCTCTAGAAGTGTTCAGAGTAACGACTCTTGTGATGCCGTCTGCGCCGGGATGAGTTGCGATCACTCGGCCTACAGGCCAAGTCTGAGGTGGTGATGAGCTTTCATTGATTAGCACTAAATCTCCAATGGATATGTTAGGACAGTCTTTAGTCCACTTTTTCCTCTGTTGAAGAGTGTGTAGATACTCAGCTTGCCATCTTCTCCATAAGCGTTGAACCATGGCCTGTACTGCTTGCCACCGTTTTAGATGATGTAAAGGAGTTTCTTCTTTGTAGATTTGTTCTGGAAGTGAGACCATAGGTCGGCCGATGAGAAAATGACCTGGAGATAAGAATTTTAATTCTGAGGGGTCGTTTGACAATGGGCATAGAGGCCTAGAATTTAGTATCGCCTCTACTCGTAAAGCGAGTGTTTGGAATTCTTCCAAAGTAAGTTTTCTGTCTCCCATGACTCGTTTTAATAGAGATTTCGCACTTTTTATTCCACTTTCCCATATACCTCCATGATGGGGGGCTGAAGGAGGAATAAAATGAAATTTGATTTTGCGTTCAATGGAAATGTCATGTAGCTTAGCTTTTGTTGTTTCATCTCTAAGAATATTTCTGACAATTTTCATAATTTGGTTAGACGCTCCCACGAAGTTTGTAGCATTGTCCATGAACAAGTCGGAAGGTGAACCTCTTCTAGAGATAAATCTGTTGAGTGCGGCGATAAACGCATCTGTAGATAGATCTGAAGCTACTTCTATGTGGATTGCTTTCGTAGCGAAACAAACAAACAGGCATAAGTATGCTTTCACAAATTGAGCCCTTCTTAAAGTGTGGATTTTAATTTCAAAAGGTCCCCATAATCTAGGCCAGTATTGATAAAGCAAGGTGCGGGGTTGACTCTAGGTTCTGGAAGATCTCCCATTTTAGGGTTTATTGAGCGAGGCTTGAAGCGGAAGCAGGTGAAACACTTGTGAACTCTGGACCGTATTACGCTTCTGGCTGAAAGTATCCAAAAGCGTTTCGAAATGTGAGCCTGAAGAAACTGAGGTCCAGCATGTAGGTTGTTTTCATGGTAAAAATCAATAATTAGAGCAGTGACAAAGTGAGACTTTGGTAGCAAAATAGGGTGTTTTGCGTCAGCACTTATATTTGCATTTCTTAGTCGCCCACCAACTCTAATCAAGCCGTTATCATCAATGAAAGGCGATAATTGTTGAATGGCTGCGGAGCAAGGTTTGTCTTTGTTTAAAGCAAGTATGTCTGTTGAAAATGCACTGGATTGAACCATACGGCAAATAGTATTTTCTGCATTGTATATTTCGTTTGAAGTGATTTTGCCTTGAAGTTTTGTATTCGGTTTACTTGAGTTGTGCTTGAACCGAAGTATTACAGCAATAACAACACGTAATTTATTCCATGAAGAAAATCGTGTCAGTAAGTCACAGTTATCAGTCAATGTTGTTGTGAGAGAGTGTTCAGTAGCAGTTTTCAGTTCTGGTATCTCAGATATGTCCGAAGTGCGATGAAATCGCTTAGGCCAGGTTGAGGGCGTGAAGAAGCCATGGTGGGCCTGACCACCAGAGGTTGTGATTGATGAGTTGATGAGGTAAGCGCCGCGTGAGGCACAATCGGCCGGGTTTGATGCAGATTCCACATGACTCCATACTGCAGTGGGAAGCAATTCCTGTATCTGGGCCACTCTATTACCAACGAACGTTTTCAACTTGTAAGACGGGGTTGAAATCCAGCTCAATGTTACAGTGGAGTCAGTCCACGCGTGAACAGAGTCAATTCGTATTTGGTTTGAGAAAGTACTAAGAAAATAGTTCATGATTTGGGCCAGCAGGTGCGCAGCGCATAACTCAAGTCTAGGTAACGAAACTCGTTTCAAGGGAGTTACTTTTGTTTTAGCCAAAATAAGTGCTATTTTAACTTGACCTGATAAGTTTGAGGTACGCAAGTACAGACAAGCAGCATAAGCGGATTCGCTAGAATCGCAAAAACCAAGCAGTTGTGTTTGTTGTACGTCAGAAACTCGCATGAAGCGTGGTATTGTTATTTTAACTAGTAATGGCAGTTCTTTAAAAAACATAAACCATTTATCTGCAAGATCAGTTGGAAGCGGTGAGTCCCACTCTAGTCCTTTTATCCATAATGTCTGGATAAATATTTTCGCTAAAATTACGACTGGTGCTAAAAAACCACAGGGATCAAATATTTTGGCGATTTCGCTCAAAACACACCTTTTTGTAGGAACTGGTAGCTCTGAAATGTTTATCTGATAAGTAAAGTTGTCCGTACTCGGAATCCATTGAAGTCCCAAAATGCTGATAAGCGGTTGTTCCGGGGTGCGAAATTTGACAGGTTGTTCGTGGAATTCAGACGGTATGCTCGTTAGAAGTTTAGTGTGGTTAGCTGACCATTTTCGTAGTGAAAACCGCCCTTTTTTAATAGACAAATTACATCAGTTTGCAATTTTATCGCCTCATCCAAACTGTCCGCACCTAAAACCACGTCGTCAACATAGATGTGATTTTTTAAAGTATTGCAGGCATTAGGAAATGTGGGCGTTTCTTCATCAATGAGTGTTTGTACAACTTTGTTAGAAAGGAAAGGACTGCAAGTCATGCCGTAGGTTACCGTGTTTAGTTGATAAACAGATAACGGCTCGTGACTGTTTTTTCTCCAGTAGATAAGCTGAAATATGCGGTCTTGTTTATCAAGGTCAATGGAGCGGAACATTTGTTTAACGTCAGTAGTAAACACAAACTGGTGATATCTAAAGTTCGTGATTACAGTAGCGATATCACTGTGGAGTTTAGGGCCTATGTGTAGTATGTCATTCAAAGAAACCTGATTTGATGTTTTGCAGCTAGCATCAAATACTACTCTTAAGCGTGTGGTTGAACTAGACTCTTTGTAAACACCGTGATGTGGCAGAAAGTAATGACTTTTGTTTGAGAAATTGTCTTTGAACACTGACATATGTCCTGAACTTGCATAGTCGTCCATGAATTCAGTATACAATTTTTTGAATTCAGGTTGTGCATTTAATTTATTTTCTAATGAGAAAAACGTTTCTTTGCGATCATGGACAGGTCGCCAAGTATCACAGGGTCCTCTTTGAACGGAAGTTTAACAATAAACTTTCGGTTTCAGGGCATTGTATGTGTATGAGAAAATGTTTCTCACACATCAGTTCATCTTCAGTCAATTTAACTTGGTCTGGGGGTTGCTCTAAAGACCAAAAATTACTCATTAATTTATGTAAGGGGTCTTCTAGCATGCACACTAGTGTTGTGAGGTTTGAGGTCGGCTTAGTTTGGTTAGATTGGAGTACGGGTGCCTTCCCAATTACAACAAAACCAAAAACTGTTTCTAAAGCATAAGGCATGTTTCACCTAAGCTAAATTTGGACTCTTTTATTATTTCCATGAACAGGTCGGCTCCAATTAGCATTTGAATGGGACCTTGTTTGTCGAAATGGGGATCTGCTAGCTTGAAGTTTGACAATTTACTTTTAACTTGAGGAGAGATACGAGCCATGGGCATGTCAGTAGTGATTTTATCTAGAATGAGAAGTGCGTGTTGTTTTGATATTACTTGATTGTCAAGAGTCAAAATATCCGCATGTGTGTTCCCTTATGTTAGGTTGCAGATATGCCATTTATTTTACTTGCATTTTACAAAACTGCCTAGAGCTGCAATTTATTGACGATGTCAGAGTTGACGAGGAGCAGCTAGATGCACTATCAATAAGCATCTCCATACTCCATGTACTTTAAATTGTAGTGAGATAATATGTATTGTTTACCTACTGACTTGTACCGTTTCTGGAACTATCAGCTGATTCTGTGGTTGCAGATTTTAGTTTTGTATTGGCTATTTTGCCCTACAGGGGATTGGACCTAGGTGCAAAAATGTGTGATGTTTTTTACGGCAGTGTTTGCAAGTACTTTTGCTTACACAATCTTTAAACTTATGAGTCCCAAGACAATTTACACAGAAATTATTTGATTTGATGAAGTCAAACTTTTCTTTGGGTGTGAGCTTAGAGAACTCGGTACATGAGTAAACTACATGATCATTGTTACAATAACAACATGAAGTAGATGACCTCTGAGCAGTAAGAGTTACATTCTTATGTTTAGCTGGGCTTGATTTAGATTTCGGATAGCATGGTGACATTGTTTGTGCGCTATGGCGAACAATAGACGAGTTATTGGTGGTTAACACTGCATTTTCCATGTGACAGCATTCTTCCTCGAGAAAATTTATAAACTCATCAGGGGTGGGTAAATTTTCTGAGTGACGGCGACGTTGTGATTCAAAGCGCGTTCGCATATTTAAATCAAACTTGCGCAACAGAAGAGTAATGAGAACTGGATTGTCTTCCTTTACGTTAACGTCTAAGCTGGACAAGGCTGAGGAGTGCTCCCGAAACTGAGATATAAAATCCCGTAAATGTTTTGCGTTTGTTTCCTGGCAAGGTGACATGTCAATTAAGTGATTGATATGTAGAGATTTCAAAAGTCTCGGGTTGTGGTACCGCTTTAGAAGCGTATTGTACGCATTGTTAATTTTAAACTTGAAGTGGAAGCGATTTTACTAAGTTGAACGGTTCATTCTGGAGACAAGAAAGTAAATACTGAAACTTTTCAATATTACTTAAAGATTTATTTTGGTGCACTGTGACATCAAAAATATTGTAAAATGCTACCCATTGTGAAACTTCACCAGCAAAAGTCTTAAGTTGTATTTTAGGTAATCTAACATTACTCGTTGCGTTTTGAGATTCAGTTGAGGTATGAGATGTATTTAGCGTGTCTTCATTTGATGAAGGAGGCAAGAGTGGTCTTAAAGCAGACAAAATATCCGAAATTAACTCGGACATACCAGCATCGATTTCTTCTAAACTTGCGTCTTCGCTGGGTTCGAGGGGATCAGGCGGATAGGAGGGAGTCCCTTATGTTATCATAATCTTTCGATTTATCTTTAGTTTCTTCAAAAAGAGTTAAAGCCTTTTCTTTATCTTTATTGGATAGTGTCGGCAGTTCAGATAGTTCTTTAGAACGGCCTGCTATAGTAGTAAGCCTGTTTAAAAGTAGTTTGCATTTGCGCTTGTAAGTTACGAACCTCATATTGATATTTTTAGTTCGAATTTAACAAGAATAAAATAAGAACTACTAAAGTAGGCTATTTGTCTTGAATGAATAACATCCTGCTCGAAGGACCATGAAGAATGTGACAGTTATTTTGAATAGGGGCAATCAATTTCATGCCACGATTTTATCAAATTATAACTGCGAGCGGGGAAGGTTAACTGTACAGCGATAATACTCATACAGTAAATTCCGGTACTTATTCACTTTGAGACAAATGTTTGTAAATAACCTCAACAGTACAAAGATTATATGCTGACACTTTGACACAAAATATATTGGCAAATAGGTGCAAGTTAATTGAAACTGGAGAACAGTACCTGGTGTATAGTGTTCACGGCACTCAGATGAAGGGGGAGATGCCTGCTGCGTAGACCAGTAGACAGGGGGGAGCCATGGCCATGGACCCTGAAGCTGGCGGAGAGTGGAGCCGTAGATGATGAGGGGATGCTGAAGAGGTGTCAATATCCACAAAAATGCACTGAACACTGAGCACTTAGAAACTAACTTGCACCTTTGTTTGGATTGTAAAAATAACGTAAAACTGTTCCTCAACGGTAAAAAACGGACTTTTCCTACTTTAAACTTGTCCATTCACGTGAAGTCCGCACGTGGTGAAAATAAAATCACTTTAAAGTATGTACAGCTTTAAACACGTATAGTAGTGCGTATATACAGTTCATATAACACTTATTACGTCATGGACGCAAAGTGAAGCGAAAAGAAATTAAAAAGAAGAAATGTCTTCATGAAAATATGACCGCGATGCACGGGAGTCAGCGTGATCAGAGAGCTCGACGGTAACTGACTGTTTCGACTGGTGCGATACTATAGGTCGGCCCCTAGCTTATCTATGTACAGGTTGAAACAGTCTTATTGCACAGGAAAGGCATTGTTTAAACAAGCAAGGTTTGACTGAGTTAAGTCGCTCGAGACAAGCCTAGAGATTAGAGAATATAGTGTTTAGACATGTATAATACTTAATCCCAAAGTAGTTTGCTTAGTTGTTATAGAGTATTAATTTATTATTGTAATATTAAAATATTCGTGTTTTATTTTTTCCTAGTGCTCCTATAGTTTTAAGTATTGTACACATAAATAAAATGTTAGTCTAGTTTTGATTACCATTAATAGTTATGTTTTATCACATTTTACATTGAAACAAGTGAAAAAATATAATGTCAAGCTGTAGCTAGCTAGGCCTAAGCTAAACCCACAAACAGCAATATAACCTAAAACATTACAAGTTAAATAAAACTTTACTAACCTATGCCTACCAGAAAATATTAAACTAAAATATTAGGGTTATGACATAAAGATTATTGATATTCAGGTAATTTTTAATTATTGTTCCCTATTCCATCCTATCACATCAAGTTTCAGTTAAGCGACCTACTATACCGTAACTTGTACTGACAATCACAGATTTCTAATTTGAGTTTGTTAGGCTGTAACACTATAAAACATTAATACTTCATAGTGCAGTAAAATATGCGTTATGTATATTTCAAGTGTTTGAAAAACCACTTGTATAACTAAAAGTGAGTAAATCAACAAGCTGAGCTTTCGTCTTTTCCCAAAATATGTTGTGAGGTTAGGTTCTGAACATACTGACAAATGAGCGTTCTCCGTTTTCGTTGATCAAAAATTGGATTGGTTACTATTTAAAACTTGTTTTATAACCATTTTCTTTATTAAAATTCTAAAACCTTAATAAATCACATCATGTTTGATGCTTTTGTAACACCGACAAGTGGCGAAAAGTACTAACAGACGGCCTTAATAGCCGCAGCGTAATCAGTTAGTAATGTTTGCGATAGATCGAAAGTCGAAACATTCGATATTAACTGTAGTTCGATTACTGCAAATAGAAAACTATAACAAATATTGCAACTATCGACACTTACTATTATTGAACTATAGATTTAAAAGACTAGTTGTGTGTATGCTAGCTGTTATTTTCCGCTGCAGGCCATTTTGTGGTGACTGCCATCTTGACAAGCTTGTTAACTTCGTATATAAATATTGCATCATCCTCTTATCTCGTCCGTTCTCAGTCGCTACTGGACAGTGGACATCGATGTTACCTAGTACGTTGTTCAAACTGCTGGCACTTAATATTTGGAACAAATCTTCTAGTTTACAGCACAAATCGTGTTTCAAATAACTTCTAGTCAATTTTATGGTAATAACAAAATTTTGTCGGTGTTCATTTCTTTTTCTCGTCTCGAACTTTTAGAATAAAAATTCTCGTTGAGAAAAAAAAAGTCTCGCCGATGAAATCGAGATCTCGCACACCTCTACTTTTCACCCACTATTACACTGGCCACCAGCAACTGTCTGTGGATGAGTCCTTGATAGGACAAAAGCCAAACCCAGTTGATGCAGTACATGCCAAAAAAATCACGGTCTCTCTGTGATTCCCAAAATTACTGCCTAAGTTTAAAATGTTACATGGGCAAAAATTGAAAACCAACAATATGTAGATGAGTTGTGACTTTGCTCTGCTGTTGTGAAAGGTTTGTTGGTAGCCTGTAATTACTTGCAAAGGGATACCATGTATTCACAGATAACTTTTTTTCTGGCGTAAAATAGTCAACTATTTATACAAAATTATACATTTTTTACTTGAACACTAAGAAAAAACTGAACAAACCTTCCACCTGAAATTAAAGAACCACTTGCAGTAGGGCAGAAAAATCAAAAATACTGGAAACAGAAAAAAAAACATTTCTGCCTTATCCTACAGGGGAAAGAAAAGTCAAAAACTCCGGTATGGTTGATTACATCAAAACCAGATGTAAAAGATGTTTAAAACCAAAGGAGAGGCATGGTTTGGACCATGAAATGCGCAGAGCTTTTCATTAGGTAGTACCAAATACCGGAGGTTTGGGGGGTATTCCAGTTAAAAACTGAACATTTCAAGACTATTAACCTTAATTTCTAAATGGCAAAGACCTGTGTTATTCAGGTATAAATCATTTCCAGTGGAGGTAAGAACACAACACATTTATTAACATCAATTTACTCTCAATTACAAGCATCCTTCTTTCTCGGGTATGGGGAACTCTTCTATTATTTCTGAATATTCAGCCTGAAAGCAAGCTCCTGTTCTATAAATGGAAGCATCAAACATTGTAACCTTTTCTGAGTCATCGTTGTTCTCAGTTTGATTTCACAAACTTAGTTTTGAAAAACTCCATTCGGCTGATGCACTGGTTACTGGGATAGTTGAAAAGGCCTTTAAAGCTGCATATAACTCAGAAAACAAGATAGCACAGTTTTTAACTCTTAGCCATTCAAGACATTTCTCCAAGGCCGTCCTTGGTGTACCTGTCAAACCAAACTCGAATTAGCACAATAGCTAGCCTTTTAAACATGTTCTTACGAATGAGCACAATATAAGCCTTTTAAACATGTTCTTACTTATTAATTATTCATTTGTTAATTACCAGTACTTATCAATATTTATTAATAGTTGCTTATATTTAACTATAATTATGTAACTCAGTACCTTTAGGAGGGTTCTATCAGACATCTTTGAGTTTTGTAGTAGTCGTTGTTCTGATTGGATACCATCAAAATCCACTTCAAGTTTTTTAAAACTATTTTAAATCTTCAAAATTTTGCAGTGTTTTTTGTTGCTGATTATTGTTTGTTTTGTGTTTTCGTTTTGTTGTTGATTGCTTTGTTGTTAGTTAATAATAGTTTTAAAATGGACAAGTTTGTTACAGGGTCTTTAAAGAAATCATTATCGACTGTCAAAGCTGATAAAAAAAATACAGGGGCATTTTACATGAAATAAAATCTTATGATTTTGAGTAATAAATCAAACAATACTGGTCATGATTTTAAAGTAAGCAAACACTGAAAGGTGATATTGACTTTTGACAGCTGCTGTGAATTCAGTTCAAATGCTCTGGAGTCTTGTCAATATTGAGGCTGAGACTTCACAAAGTTGACAATAGTGTAAAAGAAACATATGAAAAGAATAGTTGGAGATTCCCGATGTGAAAAAAAAAGCGAAGGTATCTTCTTGCTCGATAAACAACATGACATCTTACTATTATACAGCAAAGATCAGACCGCTGTTTTGACATTTTGAAGTTTCACCGACTCTTTAACAGTGGGTGACAAGACGTTTGACCGAAACTTTGCAAAATCTTATAGTAGCGGTGGAAAATTTTGGAGCTGGAAAGGTTTTGGCTGCTACATAGATTGCAATTTCAGTCAACTTGTCATGCTTATTGAAAAGGCTTTTCTTTATTCTCATAACTAATGTCTGGGTGTTGTCGTCTGAAAGATTCCTTTCATCATGCTATTTCTCAATCTTCTTTACATATTATCTTTAGTAATTCAACTCTCAATATTGTCAGAACTCCGAGCATTGATGTTCAGCAACTATCAATATCTGCATTTTGACTACTCAAATCATGACAATTGATATTCTTGAAAACATAAGCCTGATTTAAATATGAAACGTCTCTATTTTATCAGCTTTGATCGTAGATATGTTTCTTGAACAGGGTAAACTTGTCCATTTAAAATAATATTAACTTCAAACACAATCAACAACAAACAAAATCAATAATCAACAACACTTTGCATATGTAACTGATAACAGAGGCTGACAGGTGTGCGGTGCGTCGCTGAGGAATGGCACTGGTTCGTTGGTGGGGAGGGTGAGTCGTGCACCGCGGCGAGCGATGAGTCATGAGAAGTCGGTGGTAATCTGATATTATTGACACGTAGGCCATCGTCTTCCAGGTGTGAAGGGGTGGGTCGTTATGACAAGGCGGGAAGAAACAACTTCGTCGCAAACTTATATCCGGTACGCTGCTCCGTTGAGTACAGTATTCTTAAGTAACATTTTGAATGGAAAAAAATCATCTCATTAGGTGGTGCCAGGGCACCACCCGTGCATATGGTTTGGACATAAATGAGGTGAAACCTGCCACAATAATGACTACAACAAATACATGGGGAATTGACAGTAATGACATGATGCTGTATTGTTATTTAGATGAAAGGCATACTGTAAAGTACTGGAAAAAGGTTGTATTCAATATGTTTGCCAGGATGGTCTTAAACTCATACATTATTTATAAAGAAATTCAACAGAACAATGGGAGGAAGGTTTTCCAGATATTTATATTGTGTATCAATCATTGACCAATTATCAGACCAGTGGTTAGCCCAAAAGGAATGGATCATGGCGATGGTGACCACGGCCGTCCGGAGAGGTATTGGCCTAGAGAAATTGGAAAAAGAAAAGACCTGTTGGGTGTGCTCTGAAAAGGGAAAGAACTATTCAGCCAAAGGAAGGAAGAGGTCAAGAACTGTGTGCATCAAGTGCAAGGAAGGGTGCCATCCGCAGTGTTTTGTAAAACATATTTGTAAAATAATTAGACTAAAATTATAAAGTGCAAATGGTGTAAATATTTGTGTTGTTGTTTTATTAGTTTTATTTTTTATTAGCTACTATCAAGGAGAAGAGAAACTAGAACTTACTTATAATACTGGTGAGCACTTACCTGTTGTCCTTTTCTAAGCTAGTACGGTGTGTAATGATTTTTCACATAACACGGAAAGTTATAAAAAAATTTATAACTTCATGACTTTCATAGATAATGGCTTGATTTTTTTGAATGTATAAATAACAGTGTTGGTTACAAATTAAAAGTTATTCCTATGGTAAAAATAAAGTTTGTTTCTTCCATAAAAACTCTTAAAAAAATTAAAAAACTAAACAATTGTTTTTTTTTATTTACAAAGTAAAATAATTTTGAAAATCAATTTAGATTTGTTTTTTTTTTTCTGTGTAATATGATTCCTTTGGAACAAAATGGTACCATAACCAACTCTATGCACTAAAAATAAGTTGAGTTATGAATCTGCAAATTTTAAGTAGTTTGGCCTAGGGTTTTTCACGAAAATCAAAAATTTTGGCCTGGGTTTATCAAATTAAACAAAATTTTGGCCTGGGGTTAAAAGGGTTAAACTTGTTAGTTATAACAACTTGCCTAGAAAACAATACAATAACTTTACAAAATTAATAAACAAATAGAGAAATCAAATGTGTCTAAGGCCAGTGACAGCTGCACACTGACTGACTGCCTGACCAGCCACCTGACAGCCCCATTGGCTGACCCGACAGTGAACGACCAATCACAGCCATGAATTAGACCGACCAACTGCAACAGAGAACGCAAAATAGATAGTTAAAGAATGTCTCTTTTATTGGTTGTGCATAAATAGGTATTTTGTGTTCTCTGTTACAGTTGGTGGTTTGATTCATGGCTGTGATCATTCACTGCTCCAAGCCAGCCAATAGGGCTGTCTGGCAGCTGTCACTGGGTGTGGACGTACTTGATTTCTAGGGGTGTCGGGCCCGAAATTTCGGGTCGGGTCGGGCCCGTACTCGGTCGGGCGATAATTAAACGGGCTTTTACCGGGCGAGATTGATGTGTATTTGTTTTGTTGTCGTGAGTGTGCACTTCTGGTGGAGATAAGATAAGGAACTAGTAGCTGAGCAGTTGGTAAACAACCCTCTCCCCTACTTCCGTTCTGAGTGCATTTCAATGGAGGCCGGCAGCCACTGTCAGGTTGGCTGATATTGCCAGATAACGATCTCAGACAGAACCAAACATCCATTTTGTACTTGTACTAGATCCTTCTTGCTTGCAACATCGTATTTTTATTGTTCTTAAACCTTTGCAATTTACTGTAATTCAAAACTAGTATAAATACTGTAAACACATTATTTGTCAACTGAAATTCATGTTTGTGAAAATACCCTGTCTTCATCCACCTATTGCAGTGGGTAAATTTAGTTCTATAAAGGCGAGCTACATCACTGTAATGTCGTTTCTTTCTGAATAAGGGGTGTTTTTGTTTGTCTCTGTGGGTTTTCCTTTAATGTGATTTTCAGCGACTTCATGTTTATGAAACTCTATACTGGCTATACTGGCAAAGACTAATGGTCATTAGTCTCTGGTTTTCCATTTATAAATGCCTTATTTCGATTGTTTAGTAGTCGATTTTGGTACTACTGGTCGGAAAAAAGTAAACTGTTTCAATAATGTAATGAGTGTAGGTGTCGTCTGAGGGAAGATTGGTTATTGATTTGTCTGAAAGACCAGAACATTTGCTGCTCTCGGCTCGCCACTGTGTGACAGCCCTCATGCATGGGATCATTAAGCGTTGTGTGCCAACTCATTACTTACTTTGCAGCGATCTTGGACATTAGACTTATTTATTTATTTGTTAGTGGTTTGTTTATTGTTGTTACCGTAGTTTATTTATTATTGTTTTACTGTGTTTATAATAATAATTATGTGAAAGACTGAGTTTTAGTTAGTTTTTTAAATAGTAAAATGTTGTCAGATTTAGAAAAAAATCATAACTTTTACAAAAAAATCATAGAACAATATTCTTTTATTGTTGTGTTCACAAGTAAAATTACCTACCTTTGATAAAAAAAATTATTTCTGTAAAGATGTAAAATATTTTTCAGTTGTTCTGATCAAAACTTATTTACGTCAAGAAAATATTTTTGAGGATTTTAGTAAATTACACTAGCAAAATATCTCATTGGGTTAATTATTCTGAGTCAAATTGGTGCCCTTTAAAGTGTATTTTTTTAATTTTCTTATTCACTCAAAATAATTGTTTATTTCTGTTTTTTAGGCTCAAGTAAAATTTGGCTAAAATCCAAAACTTTTAAAAAATTCACAATAAAAATAAAAAATCCTACAACATTTTGATTAGAATTCCATGTGAAATAAATTAATAAACTTGGCTATCTTGGAATTTTGTAAAAAAATTTCTATTATTTTTCAAAGAGCTCTACTTTGAAAACTTTTGGTGTGCAGCTCTTACTAAATTTCACCTTTCAAAATATTCTGGGTAAATAAATATTTTTTTTATTGACTAAAAGTGGCATATAATTGTTCCCTGTAATGGCTGAAAAAGAAAATATACAACACTATATGGTTATCTTTACAAATAAAATATATATAGGGTTTTAATGAGACTATGTGCAAGGTCTAAAATGGCCTGCCAGTATAGAAATTTCTGACACGCCAGATGGGGTTAATCGGTAAAGTTTATTGTAGATGTTGTATTGTTTTCTGGGCAAGTTCTTATAAAGCAGTGGGAAAAAACAAATCTAGGGTTATTTGGTGGTGGTTTACTGGTCAGCTAGCAATGATAAGTTTTAGTTAAGCTCTTTTAATAATGTTTTGTCATGTATAAGGTTACTTTTCACCTGAAGACAGGGTTATATTATAGATCTTGAAAGCGTTGTGTACTTTTTCCACTCAAAACAATGGAAAATGTCCGTAATAATGTTTCAACCTCATTTACCTGTCACTGTAAATTAAAGAAGTGAAGTTTTTATCTGCACTTTAAACTATCAAGTCTTGCAGAACAGACTGACAACTTATTAGCGTAGCACTCGGACTGTGGTGAGAGAAAATAAAGGTGAAAACATAAACAACACAATCAGTTACCATGCTTTAATGGTGTTTGTCCTTAGAACAGGGTCAAGACAAGGAAGAAAAAAATGCCAGCAAACAAATATTTCCGTAACAACTATGACTCGCACATCGTAGCTGCAATGCCATCCTGTCCGAACCTTGGTGGTAACTAAATGACATGAGTGACTGATAAAGACAATACAATGTTATACTTCTCCCACCACTGCCAGTGGCGGTTGGTGAGCTTTCAGTCGGGAGGTGCACACACTTCAATTTAATACTACCGAGCGTTATGCAGGCTTGTGACAGACCGGTAATTATAAGTACCAGGAAACCTGTGAATTCTGGGTGTAACTGGGAAAAATCAACCCTTAAATTGCGTCGGGCATTATTAGGTCCTCGGAGCATACCACGGGTATGAAATGACTGTCAAAATGTATTACGCCAGCGAAATGGTGATCACAACATACCGTGGGTCAGGAACTTCAGGTATCATGAAACCTAACACAGCGATTATAATGCACCATGGGTTTGAAACAGTTCACAGAATGTATCGCAGGCCAAAAATGGTGGTCGTAAATAGAACTTATCGCAGGGTTAAACGGCTCTCGTTAAGTACCCAAATGTAAAATGGCGATCATAACATACCGTGGATTTGAAACACCTCTCGGAAAATATCGCAAACATAAAGAGTCCAACATAATGTCAACATATGTGGTCTGGAATATCTCTGGAAGGGCGTATATGCGAAGTAAGTTTCGTTGGTTAGAAACTGCGTTCAGAACATATTGTGGGCTTAAAATTGCAAACGCAACGTACTGCGAGTCTGAAACAAACATGGTGCAAAAGTATTGCAGGTAATATGGTTCTCGAATGTATCAGGGTTTAAAAAGGCGTCGGAATGTACAGGGTCTTAGACCAATCCCATAACGTTCCACGGGCATAGGGGATTGTAAACTGTTCCAAGTAATAGCGGCTCTGGGAATGTATCAGGGGATTTAAAAGGCGATGGAATGTACCGGAGTCTTAGACCAATCCCATAACGTTTCCGGGCATAAGGGGATTGTAAACTGTTCCAAGTTATAAACGGCTCTGGGAATGTATCAGGGGATTTAAAAGGCGATCGGAATGTACCGGGTCTTAGACAAAATCCCATCGTTTCAACATAAAGGTTATAAACTGTTCCAAGTTATAATACTCTGGGTATCAGATTTAAAAGTGGATTACAGGTCTTAGACAACTCCCTTAACATACAGGTTATATTAATAGCATTTCTTGGGGTTCATGTGTGCTCTATGGGCGAGCTGTCACTGAGTTCTACGTGAATCAAACTGCTCAGTCCGTTCTGCCACACCCTTAAGAGAAACTACGAATATGATATAATTTATGACAATATAATGAAGGTGATAGCCTGTTATTGAAAGCGCTTGTCCAAATAAAATGTTTCATATTGGTCTACTGTTTTAAGTTCTTATTCAGAGACTATGAAGCCTGACCAGTGACCATGAAGCAACCATTATCAGAGTTGAAGTTGAAAAAAAACCTGCGTGCTAATTGCTGTATCTGGTAGAATAAAGGACTCCCACTGAGCAAACGTTGCAAGACTTGAGTTGCTTGAACTAAGAGTTGTTTTGGTGTTGTCCAGGAACACAATGTCCCCAGTCGGCACTGTCAGCTCGGGATGTTCTAGCAGTTTCGGTCTAACTTCGGGGCCTACATCTTCAATCTACAATCTGGTCTGAACTCCTGCAAGTTCATATAATATAACTCATCAAATTGTATATACTTTAGATTAGAGTATATTATCGGTTTAGTGGAAATTAACCAACATTTATAATTTATTACTAAATATTGCATTTATTTTGACTAAATGGCGATTCCAGTTTAAATTTTCTTCCTTCGCTTACAAAACATTCACTCTTAGGCCTAATTATTATTTTGAATAGTGATTTTTACTATAAGGACAAAATTCATTGTTTTTCGTGTGTTTGTGCAGATTCAATGTCAACAACTCTGATGAACAACTTTGTTTAATGTTTGATTTCCATCATTTACTCACAGGGAGAATTTGCACACACCATTATTCACTACCCTGTATCAAAGCAGTGTAAGTTTGTTTGTTAAGCACGCAAAACAGTTACTTTTGATCCTTGAGATAAAAATACTATTTTGTACATGTATTAAAGATAGAGTCTTGATAGACACAAATTTAACAAATGTCACTTAAATAAATATTTAGCTTATTTTATAATTTTAATATTTAGTTATCAAATTATACATTTTACTTTTGCCTTAAAACAAACTATAACTGTTATAGTATTAAAATATTAGATTATTTTTCAGCATTTATGAGATGCGTTTGAGTTAAATTTAAATGTACACTTTCAAATCACGTAATAATCATTATTTCTGTTGTACAATTTGTTTATAAAAACTGCCATTTTGCTAAATATTTAATTTGTAACGTTCTGGTATGCGAATATTGAAGCTGCATTTAACTGTCATTCAGATTTATAAATAACCTGTTATCTAATTTTTTTATGCAGATTTTTGAGATTGCTGATGTGGTTCAATTTTTTAAGACGTGTTCTTGAACATTTTATGAACTTGTGCTTTCTTATGAATTTAAGTACATCTTTTCTTCCAACTTACACACCAGTTGATGCAGCTTTTCCTAACACCTCGTTAAT
The DNA here is from genome assembly GCA_018831715.1 of Matsumurasca onukii. Taxonomy (NCBI): domain Eukaryota; kingdom Metazoa; phylum Arthropoda; class Insecta; order Hemiptera; family Cicadellidae; genus Matsumurasca; species Matsumurasca onukii. Next base: position 61,037,343 of record CM032059.1, read on the forward strand.
ATTTATTTGTTTAATTCTAAAGTGTACGGTAATTCCCTCTCAATGGAAGAAGAGAAAGTTATTTTCATAGTATTGGGAAAGACGTGGTGTAAATGTATGGTCCGAAAAAAGAGCGTTTCATATTTTATAAAAGGGATTGATGATATGTGGTATATTTTGCCTTGTAGAGATAGAATCGTTATGCGTTTTGTAATGTTAATTATTGTTACCGTCAAACTTATTGTAATTTGTATGGCGTTTGAAAATAAAAATAAAGCACAGTGAGAAATGTATTGTTTGGCTATAATTTTAGATTTACAAATAATCATGATTATTTGTTGTATTTTATTTTTATACAGAACAATTTCAGCATAAATATTTAGTTCAGCCTTGCAAAATCGGATGAATTACTTGTTGTCAATTAACTGGACAAGTGAAATGTTTTTTATAAACCTTCCAACCTTCCTTTCACGTGCCATCATTTCATTTAAGTTACACAATTTTGTGTTTCCCTTTAAAACTGTAAAGTGTATGTGTTTTCTTCTTTTGTTTCTGTGAGGAATAGTTATTTTTATTGCGCTCTCTTCCTTCTGGTTATTTCATAACATTGATTGAACCTTTTGTGTAGAAAAACAAATTTAGGGTATTTACTTAAGAAACATTAATTAACAACAAGTTAAATTGAATAACCGAGTTAAAGATGTTTTCCGAGTCTCATCTCATCAATGAAACTTGTTCCACTTTAATCAAAGCGACGCTAGAAACTCTCAAGTGTATTTTCAATGTAAATGTTTATGCCAGTTGATAATCTCTGCAATTTTCACTCAGAATTTCTACTTTTGTAACAATATGCAATATTGTGTTTAAACCGCATAAAAGTGTCTATCTTATTTTAAAATATTGTAAATATAATACCTTGTAAATAGCGCTGTTTAAGAAGTAACAAAACTAACAACTCTTGTTCCGAGAGCATTTTTACAAAGTTCTGTAGTTGTGAAGAATGTTTTATAATTTTCTACTAGTAAACAAATTGCTCAGTACGAGGAGAGCAAGGATGTTAGATCTGGCAGGCAATTCCAACTGTCTAACAATTTCTTTCTGTTATCCATTTAAGTTAATTTCTGTGTAAGTTATTTAAAAACTCAGTACTTGAACTTGACAACAGTGTAACACAAATTGAACACTTTGATATTTATTAATAAATATTTACCAGAAAACAAACCATGATTATGTCCTCCTTCAATCCTTCTCTCTGTACAGATAAACCCTGCTTATTTCAATTGTTTTTCACTTTTCAGGAAGGAAAGGTAACAAAGTCTGTTCTCCGGCAGACAATTAAACAAATATTTTATGGATGGGTAGATTCTGATTCTTGATTCCACTAATTCCTGAGGGGAATCAATATCGGAAATCAGAATTGACCCAACAATAAAATAAAATTATTCTTTCAAGGATCAGGAATTGTTTTTGGAATCAAGAATCGGAACCACTTGGTTGAGGTTTGCTAGCGAGTGGACGAGTCCACTTTCCTGGAAAGTGAGGGGAGGGAGCCGGAGGGTGGTTGTGTTGATTGGATCAAGACGTGTGTGCATGGTTTTTTCTTGTCAAGAGTTAAATAATAAACTTACTTTTAAAACTGGTGAAACCCATCACTTTGTCCAATACAAAACGACCACACATTCTTTACGGAGTGAAGTGGCACAATTTTCAAATCAAGCGAAGATAGATATATGCATGACAAGTAAGCTACAACCAATTTCCTGCAACTGAGAATTGGCTGGTAAATTCGATACCGATTCCTTCTGGAGGTAAGGAAGCCGAAAAATTAAGAATCAACCCAACACAACCAGAAACACATGGGGGCGCTTAGAATTGGAACCGAAATCCTGGTATTTTAATCTAGAATCCATCTAGTTTTTTAAGCCTGTCATGGCTACTGGTGGCAAGTTGGCCTCGTGTGGAGTCTGTAGTAAAAGTTTAAAAAAGCATAGTCGCGATATTGTGTGGTGGAATTTGTAAATTTTGGTTTCATATTGGTTGTTTAAATATTTCATAAGATGAATATGAAAGTTTAAAACAGTTTTTCTTATTCAAGGAGTAAATTGGTTTTGTCAGATGTGCTCTCTTCTAGCGAAACTGAGGTCAATCTTGTTTCATTTCAAGGTAAAATTGACAAGCTTTTGACATTGTGAAAGGACTAGTTAGTGACAATTAAGAGTTCTAAGAGCTTCTGTAGAAAAGCTCAAAACAAAGCATCCCAGCTATAGCTCATTTAAAATAGGTGTGCAAGAATCCTTTTGGGAGCAAGTGTTTAAAGAAGACTTTTGGCCTAGTGGGGCTTTGGTGGGTAGGTTTTCACTCCTAGAAGAAATCCTAGTTTAAGCGGGAAACCTTACAGAGGGACTCGGGAGGGTTAGAGCCAACGCTCAACCTCTTTAGCTCTGATCCTGGGACTGGGTTAGATCTGCTGGGAAAGTCTGATAGGCCATTTTTGCACCAGCAAGTTATCGGAAGTTAGGTTATGCTCTATAAACGTCCAGTGTATGAGAAATAAAGTGAATGAACTTGAGGTACTAAGTGGTGACGAATCAATTGATGCCCTCTGTGTATGTGGACATTGGCTTCTAGCAGATGAAATCAGTAATTACGGGACTTTAGTTTTAAAACTGGCAGTCTTTTGTAGAAAATCCCCTGGGGTGTTGCTATTTTTCTTAAGAATTTTAGTTACAGGATTATTGACCTAGATACCTACTGTGAAAAACTTAATGGTGAGTTTGTAGGTATATTAGTGGACATCTCCTTGATCGCTCCTTGCAATGTATAGATCACCAAGTGGTAATGTGGGAAGGTTCTTTAACCTACTCGAGATGTTTCTTGACTTTGGGACCCTCTATTGTGATAAGAACTGACCATTACATAAACTTAGTTACAATGATCGTTCAAATGGCAAGGGGATTTCCTCGATCTCTTGAGGAGTTTTAATTTGTACAGTTGCTATAATTGAAGTGATCCGAGGTAATGCCTTTTCAGATACATTTTTGACCAACCTTGATAGCAACTATAGTGCTTCCGTAAGGGACAATCTTATTGCAGATCATAGGCATATTTTGATGTCAGTCAAATGCCAATTTAGCGAAACGGCTAGGAATCCTACAAATAAAATTGTGAAATATAGGGTTTTCAATGAAGCTGTGTTCAGTGCGTATGTAGACTATTTGCAGGTGCAGGCGGCAATCTGGTTTGAAAACATTTGGTATCTACCAGCCCATGATGCGTTCTCCGTCTTTTTTGACAACTTTGTGCGTTCATTTGAAAGATTTTTCAGAGAAAAAGTTAGCAGTGTTAAAAAGTGTCGTAAAATCCAAAGTAAGGACTAGTACACCCCGGACTAGCGAAATTAAAGAGTGAGACTTTGTTACTAAAAAGTATTGGAAACAACAGAGATGATGTAAAACATATCCTTACAAACTTGAAGAGGAAGTATAGGATGGATGTAAACAAGCAAAGCAGTCAGTAAATTCCAGAGATATATTAACAAAACTGCTTCAAATCCCTGCAAGGCAGCTTGGAGTCTAATCAATGAAAAGAGGACCTGTCATACACCCTCTGATGGAAACTTTGCATCTGCTGATGAGTTTAACCATTATTTTATTGAATCTGTGGATGAAATCCTATCTAATATTCCCAATTCCAATGTAACTAACACGGACAATATACCTAATGAGTAATGTCGTTTCTAAGTTTATGTGGAGACAAGTCACTGTCTTAGATGTAATGGGTCTTGTTAGTACGTTGTTAGTAAGTTTAAGTCCTCAACAAGTAAAGACATTTTAGGCATGTCAACAAACCTTTTAAAGGAAACTGTTTGGGTTATCGCTCCCCTACTAACATTCCTGATCAATGGTTGCTTAACAGAGGGTGTATTCCTTGATGTTCTCAAAACTGCTAGGACAGTTCCAATTTACAAAAAAGGTTCTAGGTGTGAAGTTTCTAGTTTTAGAGTTAGACCCATATCTCTTATACCAGTAATAGGTAAGGTATTTGAAAGTGTGATCTTTGCTCAGTTGTACGAGTATCTTGAGTGCAATAGGCTCATTGTTCTTGCTCAGTTTGGTTTCAGAAAGGGAAAGTCAACTGTTATGGCAGTTGAATCTCTTGTCGGTCAAATTTTAAATTCTTTTGAATCAAGGCAGTCCACATCACTCCTTCTTTGCGATCTTTCGCGTGCCTTTGATTGTGTTTTGCACTCAACACTTCTCACTAAACTTGGAGAATATGGTTTGGATGTGAGTGCACTCAAGATGTTCAAATCTTACCTGGACAATAGGCACCAGATTGTGGAATGGAACGGCAACAAGTCAAAGCCTGTTAAGTTAAAATAGGGCAGGGTGTACCCCAGGGTTCAGTGTTGGGACCTCTCTAGTTTATTGTCACAATCAATGATCTCTATTTTAGTGTTAGTGGTAAGGCGGTATTATTTGCCGATGACACCACTCTGTATGCAGGTCACAGTGACCCTGCCCATGCTGAGCAGTCAGTAAACGAATTGCTTGTCAGTGCTTCTCGCTGGTTTGCTGATAACAAAATTGTACTCAATGAGTCTAAAACTCAAAGAATAACTTTTAGCTTAAAAATAGATGTAAGATTTGACTCTGTGAAACTCTTAGGTTTTACACTTGATGACAAATTATCCTGGAATGACCATATTGATGCTCTATGTACCAAACTGAGTAGGGTTTTATACTCAGACTCAGAAGGCTGACAGAAGAGCTTAACATGAAATCGGTCAAGGCCGCTTACTATGCTTTTTCAATCCCATCAAGTTATGGGGCCAGAATCTGGGATCATTCTCCAAAGCACAAAGTTCTAATGTTGCAGAATGAAATGAGAATGTAAAAATAAAAAAATTTGCAAAGTTTTTTTAAAAAAAAATAATTTTAACTGTATAAAGTAGATCTTATGTTTTTTTTGTCTATTTAGCATTTTGTAAACATTGTTATTAGAAATTAAATGTTGATCATAATACAAAACATCAAAAACTTATTTGTAAAAGATCAAAGCTTTATAAGTCAGCTAAATGTTTTCCTGTTTCAGGATTAAATTATCAATCAGGTAACTTCGAGGTGTGCAGGAATTTGACATGTCGACAGATGCGTGTTGTCTTGATTGGTTAGGGCTGTGCAGGTGGAGTGGTAGAGGCTGTGTCAGATGATGTAGTACCGGA